>RSEH01000357.1:0-36514 GCA_006503475.1 Stentor roeselii
CTCTGATTACATTGAAATGATTATTGAGTTTGGATATGTTGCTTTGTTTGGCACTTCTCTTCCTGTCTTGCCCTTGTTGCTGTTGTTTGAAATACTTTTTGAGATTAGAGTTGATGCCTGGAAAATTTGCAATATTTACAAAAGAGCTGACCCGCATCGATCTGAAGACATCGGAGTTTTCAAAGATATCATTTTGATCATGGCCTATGTTGGAGCTATCAATAATAGTGGCATCATTATTTTCACTTCTGGAATCGTTGAAAGTATTTTTGATGATATCAAAGAAGGAGATTTAGATTTTTATTATTTGATTGCTTTTGTTGTTCTTGAACATATTCTTTTGATTGGAATGTTTTTGATTTCTGTTTTGATTCCTGATAACCCTGAGATTGTTGAAAAGGGACTTATTTGGAGTGAAAGGAAGATTAATGAAAGACTTTATAACTCTAGCAGTGCGCCGAAGCTTAATTATTTCAAGGTACTTGCTCAAAATGCGATTAATAAGCAGAAAGAAAAGACTGAATTTATGTTACAGGAAACAGATCTTGCTTACGATGAGAATAAGTAGATAGGGTATTCAATTAAAATATGATTAGAAATTAGGAGTATTTAAATGATATAGAAATAACAAGCAAGTAATTAGGGATTGAAAGATTTTTAGATTTATCAAAATTGTTAAAAAATATCAGATAAAAGGAATAATTTTGCCTGAATTTCGTTAGAAATGTTTAAAAATTAGATTTAATCATATGAATAATTCAAAAAATTTAAATACAAAAAAGAATTTTAACCATTTCTCTAAGTTTTTCTAGAATAACCTGCCCAAACATCTCAGATTTTATAATCTTATCAAAATTTCTGTATTTAGATAAATTATTTAAAATGAATCAAATAATTCCTCCATCTGAAGACTCAAAAAACATTTCAAGTATCTCAGGCAAGTCGAAATCTCACCATTCAAGACTAACCAAAAACATTTTAAAGAAGACAAACTTAGACCCGTTTCAAAGAGTGAATCCAGGTTCACAATTCGTTGAAAGTTCAGGAAATTCATTCGAAAGTCCTAAAATGATTCGAAACGCGACTCCAATCCCTGCATACAAAGCTTCTTCCTCCTCTTTTCCCTTTTTCATCCAAGAGCCAGTCAAGAAAAGAGTTCAAAAAAATTCTAAGCGAAAGTCACAGATAGACGATCAAAGCAGCTTTAATTTGATAGGGAAAACAATGGCTAACTCAACAAAGCATAAAAAACCCAAAGTAACTATTTTAAATAAAAAAATCGGGAAAAAGCACTTTGATACCTTGACTTCTGTTAACCCTTCTTTCTTGCCAAAGGATTTCAGAAAAACTCGTCAATTTTTTAATGAAAATAAAATTTTAATTGCAAAAAAAGACTTTTTGCCTTCGATTCATAAGTCTAGCTCTTTTCAAGGAATTTCGAATCAGACCTCTCAGCAGAACCATATTTTGAAATCGCAGATTCAGAAAAAGGAATTCAAAAATAATGATTTCAAGTTCTCGATGACGATTAAAGGGTGGGACTGGACTTGAAAAGTGGTTTCCTATCTAATTAACTAGATTTATAGCAACTTTTTTCATGGGCAGTCAAAAAATTATAAACTGGTAGAGCAGGAGTCAACTCTCCTTTCACTTCAATCCTACGAATATTCTCCTTCGAAATTCCAGGTAAAATCTTTGGAATAGCTTTAACAACAGCTTCAATATTCTCAGAAATTTCACTAGACGTCATAGAGTTTCTTCCAACTTTGATAGTAAAAACAGGTCCTTTAGCAGAGATCAAAAAAGTGCTTCCAATGATTTGTTCTAATGAATCTTTAATATTTTCATCAAGGTTGACAAGAGCAGGGATTCTTTTCTTTTCAAAAAAATATTTTCCAAGCCTTTCGGGGAGCATATTGACGACTCTGACATCAGCAACGAATAAATCGTATTGTCTGAGCAGTTCTCTTCGATCTTTGTATTGGTTGTACTTCTTGCTCAGCTTTGAGACCGCACAAACTTTTGAAATAGGCAAATGGGAGACTCCAGCTTCGTCTAGTTTTTCTTTCATCTGGCGCTGTGGGTCTTTGACTATCAAAAAGACTCTGGAGTTGAAGGTCTTTGAGTATAAGGGAAAGGGAATCGGAATGCTGACAACTCTGAGGGATTCTAGTTCTGGTAACTTGTTGACTTCAATGTTTATGTTTATGAATTGGTTGTCATCTGATAGAAGGTCTTCAGAGTCTTGTTTTTTCTTTATCAATTCTTGAACTGTCTGGATACCTTTTTTCAGCCAGATTTTAGATAAGGAAATAAAAGACGTCTGTTTGACCTTTTTCACCATTTATAGTAATCCTCCTACCACTTAATCTAAAAAATCATCGATTAATTAAATCAAAAACAATGAAAAAATCCTTCAATACAAATTATGGACGATTCATCAGAAATCCTGAACTCCAGCAACTCAAACCTAAGAGACTTGATAGTTCAAAAGTTATCAGCGGCTCGAGAACAAAAACTAAAGCAAACCCGAAGCACTTCAACCATTTCAAACACTTCAAAACTATCGCCGGTGCCTCAAACAGCCTCCAGTCCAGACGAGGAAAGGAACTTGTTGCTGACATTACTAGAAAAGTCACAATCATCTGCAAGTCAATCACTTAAAGAACGAAAGTTTTTAGAACAAAAAATTGTTTTACTCTCTGAACAGGTGGAAAGACTTTCATCTGAAAACAAAGACTTGAAGCAAGAACTTGAAAAGTACCTGAAAAGAAATCCAAATGCCAGAAGTGAAGTTCTTCTCATTGACGAACTTAGGAAAATCGAGGCCCTTTCGCTAGAAAATGAAAAAAAACATAAAGAAGAAATAAAATCTTTTAATGAAAGAATTAAAAATCTTCTTGCCAACCAAGAAAACAGCTCGAAAAATGAAATTGTTCAAATGGAAGAAAAACTTTCAAATCTTTTCGAAGTTATTAAAGAAAAGGATAAAGAAATTGAAAAATTGAAAAAACTTCAAGTAAAGCCTCCGAATAATGAAAAAGTCTTAACCTCCAATTTAAACGAACTCAAAAAAGAAAAAGAAAAAATCGAGAGAAACCTTGAAAGAACCCTTCAAATGTCTTGTGAAAAAGAAGCTGAACTGTCAGAAGAAGTTTTAAAACAAAAAACACTTCTCAGTCTTCTACAGCAGCAAAAAGACCAGCGAGAAAAAGAACTGAAATCCGAAATAACCTCTCTAACCCAAGAGCTAAAAACCCTTAAAACCGCATTAAAAAAAACCGAATTTCTTTTATCAGAAGAAAAAGCCTCATTCGAGTCAGAAAAACACGAACTGATCCTTTCCTACAAAATGCTTCAAAAAGACATTAAAAGTAGTGAAGCTTTCAGTACTTTTTACACCCTTCGAGGCGACTTACAACGTGCCCAAGAAACCATCGCTTCACTTGAATCAACCCTAAAAATGAAAGACGCTTCCCTATCCCAAATCGATTCCCAAAAAAATGCCAAAACCTCAACATCATCAGAAACTCTTTCCCAAATTCAGAAAAATTTTCAAGATTTTTACATTCGACAAAAATCTTCTGAAGACCTTCACATGTCTGAACTTTTAAGCAAAAATGAAGAAATTTCTTCTCTTCTCAATGAAATCGCTGACTTAAGGCATAAAATCTTGATTTTCGAAAAGAAAAAATATGAAAATGAACTCGTTCTAGTCCGTGCTGACCTTCACAAGGCTGTAGCTGAGAGATCTCATGCGAAGAGACTTCTTGTCGCTTATGTTCGTTCAGTTCAACAATTGGAAAAAATGTTGAATCGACAGGTCGACCTTGATGATTTGGAAAATGTGTTTAAAGAGCAAGTCGCTAGATTAAATGAGGAAAATAAATCTCTTGTTGAGGCAAAAGTGAAACAAGGGCAGTTTTACGAGCAAGAAATCAAAAACTTGCAAGAAGTCATCGATGGACTTCATGAAAAGATTCAGGATTATGAGATGACTGTGGATTCTATGAGAAAAATCAGGGTAAAGGAGAACACGGAAGAGATAAAATCGTGGATCATTAAAAATAAGCAGCTTCAGGAACTCAATAAAAGAATCGTTGAAGGATTTAGTCTTATCGACTTGAATAAATCTGAAGGTTTGATTAAGAAAAAAATGAAAGACTCTGTCAAGATTCATTGAAGTGTATTGATTAACTAATTAGCAAGGAAGTGAAAGGACTGTGTCGAGATATTCCCATCTCTTTAAAAAACCTCCCTTTTTCGCCTCGATGCATTCGTAGGCAAGGGCAAGTGGTCGCTTTTCTCTTATTTTCACTAGAGTCATATGAGCACTTTCTTTGAACTCACCGTCGGCTTCAGCTAAAACTATTGCTAGCAACTTTTTTACTACTTTTCGTAAGTCGCCTATGACCAGGTCTTCAAATTCTTCTAAGATGTAAGAAGGTAAACGTGTTTTTCCCGTGCGGAACTCGTGGATGTCTAATGTTTTCTCGTCTTTTTCGATGAGCTCGAGAAGCTGCTCGAGGACTTTTAATGACTGTCCACGGATGTATTCTGATGGACTTTCTAGTTGGAGTAAAAGAGATGTTACTAGGAAGTTGAAGGCTGGAGTGTCTTTGTATACTAGTGAACGGAGGATTTCTGTTGATAGACTTGCAAATTCTATTTGAGTTAAAACCTCTTCCAACACCTTCTCAGTAACAGAGTTTTCATTCAAATCAATAAGTCTACAAAGTCCAGGCAAAACTGTGATATTTTTAACCTTAAGCACAGTCATCAGTTTCAAATACTCCATCGCAATAGATTTATTGACGAATACTTGAACCATGCCAGGTCGAATAACTGCCTCAACCACCTTATAAGTCTGAAAAGGTAAAGTGCACAAAGACATCACCTGAGGATGAATAGAAATACAAGCCTGAGACATGATAATTCTTCTAAAAATCTTCAAAATTTTATCAACAACCTCTTCTTGATCCATCTTAAACAAAAACACTTTCTTCACAGCAACAAAGAAAGTTTTCCACTAAATTTTTCTTACACTTTCATCAAAACTATGCCATTTTTCCACCCTTTCCTCAAAAAACTCATCAAAAAGTTCAATAAAGATTTTTTCTCCTCGATTTGAAATCTTAAAAACAGCTTCAACAACTCGATCATGTATTTCTTTCTTTTCCTGTGAAAATCCTTCACTTTGCAGACATAGTTCAACGATTTCAACATCGAATCTTGAGATTTCTGACAAGTCTTCTAGTTCTTCATGTCTTTTTTCAAGTTCTACAACGAATTGCAAGACTTCTGCCACTAAAAATGCTTGAGAAGGACCCAATTGTTTTACGACTTTTTCTAAGGTCTTGAGAATTGGTTGCACGTGTTTTGATAGTCTTGAGATTCCTTGTTGAGGCGGTAGAGCTTCGGTCACGCCTAGGAGAAGTAGCTTGAGAACCTTGAGAGCTCCTTCATATACTGTTTCTGTGTCGTCTTGCATTTCACCCTTGAAACAGTTAAAAACTGTCACTAAGCATATATATGAAGTCTTTGGAGGCTATAGAGTCCATACCTTACCCTTACTGCAGAAAGTACTTGTGGCATATAACTGCCAGTTTCAACAAATCTTCCAACAAGTTTCGTAGCAGTTTCTAAATTAACCAAAACTTCTCCAGAATTATTGATCATCAAAGCTTTACACATACAAGTTAAAAACTTTTCCAAATACATAGTAATAGCATCTTCAGTGAAAATAATCAAAGCAAGAAGTAACTGAGAAGAATAAAGCCTAGAAGCAGAGATCCAATCCCCGAGTTCAACAAAGATGGCATTCATATATCTTCTAATATACTGTCTAAAGAACAGCCTCGACCCAAGCCGTGGTCTTTTAACGAAAGGGTCAGGTAAAGGAAGTCCAGCCATAAGCCCATCACAAGTCCAAGGGTCCTGATATCCAAGTTGTCTGATTTCCCTGATATCCTTTTCCTTTTCTTCTTCATACTGCTGTCCGATTTCCTCAATAAACCTGAAGCAGTCTTCTTTGAGGTCAGAAATGGGGTCGAAGAGTCCAGACAAGATGTAAGGAATTAATCGAGAGTCATGGTCTCGTCGATCTGGAAGTCTTATCAGAAAATCCCCAATTACTTCAAAGAACTTCCCCCGGACATGGGCAGACTTGTCATTGACCATCATTGCCAGGTAGTTCAACCGGGTGGAAGGCTCGTAGAAGTCCTTGATGGGCACCACGTTGGGGTCTCTGAAGCCGATGAGGACTTCAACGATATTCGCATTGTACTTGTAAACTCCACAATACATCACACTTCTCAAGGCCTCTAAACCTTCTTTTCTCACTTTCCAATGCTTGTGGACCAGAGAGGTCAGAAGTGACCTGGCCAAGGCTTCGCTGTAGTGAAGAAGCTTTTCAGTTGCTTTGGAACATAAAACTGACATCGCCTGGCAGCCTGTTTGAATCACTTCGCCTGAAGCCGGGTCCATCACAAGAGCCTTGCAGATGTTGGAGGCCTCGTCAAGGTAATTGAACAGCAAGTGAGATGGAGACTTCTGAAGGACTGACAAGACCAGACCTGCCAGGAGCTTTCTCACTTCTTCGGATTTTTCAGGAAGGGATTTCATTATCTGGGGCTTCTGGCTTGGCACAGGCCGCAACTGCTCTGGAAGGCCTTCAAGGCCTTCGATGTCGTAAGCTCCTAAACGGTCAACTATGACTGGGAAGAAGTAGCTGAGGATTCCCGCCGGGTCTGTGCATTCGGAGATCAGACTGTTTGGAGGGTACTGTGTCAGGGTCTTTATTGATAACTCTCGACATTGCTCTTTCTCGTCACTTAGAAGCTTCAGGAAGGTCTTGAATAGGTCTTCGAGGATTTCTTGGATTATGTCTGATTATGGAATACAAGGCTTTAGTTTTGGATCTTTTGTGAACTCTTGGTTTAATGTTTTTAGACATGAAAGACGTGTGGATACTTTTGAGTCTTTTAAACCGTTTACTTCACGGGAGTAAAAGGTGAGAAGGTCTTGGGATGAATGACGAATTGCTTCAGACATTATTTAGTATTTTGCGGGTTTTTGAATGGAGTGATAGAAAAGAGTAGCTATTTATCTACTAGGTATTTAGGCCGAATGCTTTAGAAATAGCCTCTGATGTCAGACTTCCTTTATAAAACCTTCCTTCATTTTCTCCAGGTGAAAAAAACGCTATTGCCGGGAACTGCTCAATCGAAACTCGCGGCACATCATTCAACGAAACATCAATAACCCCTACCCTAATCTCCTGATTTTTTTCCGCAATTTCTTCAAGATCAGGCATGAGAATCCTGCAATACCCACAATTCGGTATCACAAAAGCGACCAAAGTCCTAACTTTTCTAACCTCCTCATCAAAGCCATTTCCAACAAATCTCCAAATTTTTCCATCTTCTTTCAATTTTTCCTCACTTTTCCAAAACTCCTTCAAATTTCCAGAAATGAATAAAGAACAAAATTCTTTCAAATTTTCCAAATTGACTTCTTTTGTCATCAGATATTTTTTCGTTTTTCCTTCAATGATTAAGGCGAAAGGCATGGAAAGTTTTTGGATTCCGAGTTCTTTTGAAAGGATTTCGTGTTGAGCTTGTTTCAGGTCTCCGAAGGTTAATTGGAAAAAATCGTGAGTGTCTTTTGATAGAAGTGTCAAGAGATCTAATGCGCCTTGGTCTTGTGTAAATAAGATTAGACCTGTTCTGCCTTTTTCGAATATCTCTAGGATTGAATCGTCTCCTAAGGGCAACACCCATGGAATCAGGTGACTTGAGAAATATTCGTCGAGGTTTTCGAATCTTACGTTTATTTGAAATTTGTCATCAGCTTGCTTGAAGACTAAAATGCTGGCTTCAGATTTTGGCTCGTAGTTGAAAATTCCTGAATCTTGGATTAGTCCGAAGCATCTTCCAGGAGACTTTAAAGCTGCTTGAAAGAAAAGCTTAAAACTTTCAGAATTTTCTTTACCAATCATAACAAAGCATACACTATGCGAAGACTTCAAGTCTTCCAGCTGACTAGCAGAATGAATATTTTGAACAATATCTTTAGAGTGCTTTAAAATCCAATTGGCCATGTTCTTTTCATCTCTATCTGACGAGTAGTCAACAATCTTTCCTTTGGTAAACATTTTGAATGTAGGATAAGAATCAATTTGATATTTCTCAGCAAGTTCAGGTTCAAGGTCCACATCAACTTTTGCTAACTTGATATGAGAGTAGTCTTTAAGAAGAGTCTCAACCACCTCGTATCTTGGAGCGAATTTCCGACAATGCGCACACCATTTCGCATGGAACTCTACAAACAAAACTTCTGATGATGCGAGAACTTCAGAAAATGTTGTTGATGTCAGGTCTTGTATGGAGTTGCATGGGTTGCTTGATATAGAAGAGACTGAAGATAGCAGAAAGAGAATCAAGTGCATTTATTATAAACGTGGAGATATATCAGAAGTTTGAGTCATTTTTAATCTAAAGGATTTAATTGATTGTGTTATGAATTTATTTAAAGTTGTTATTAAGAGAACAGCAAATGAAAAGTAATAAATTTTTATTTTAAAGATTTATCATTATTTGATTATTTTAATGATATCATTAACCTAAAGATAAATTTAACAGTTTTACTTTTTCCTGACTGAAAAATTTGGGGTAAACCTGGTCTTCGGTATATTTGACACGAACTGAGTAATAGTCGAATTCAAAGAAACATCTAAAGTAAAAGACTTATCAATAGGAGAAGCTGGCCACATTCCATCCTTTCCCTCATTCCCTCCAGTAAACAAAGGATCAGGTCCACTCTGTTCCAGTTCAGTATTAATCTTAAGCTCATCATAATTAGTTTTAGGCATCGCATTTCTGATCTCATCATCATCAAACTCTAAAGTCTGATTCGCCCTCTTCGGCAAGTTAATCCTCATCTTTTTAATCCACCTGACAGCACAAACAGTTAAAAGTCCAAGACTATGAAACCTCAACAAATAAGAAAATTTCTCAAGTTTCTGTATTTTTTCCACAACTCCATTTAAAAGTCTTTCCGCTTTTCCAATTCGATTCATATTTAAAAAGTTCAAAAGGTCGAAGTCTTCTTTGCTATATTTTTCCAAGAATAAAATCAAGGAATTGTAAAGAGTTTCTATTGACTTGATGCCTAATGCGCATTGTTGAAGGCTAAATTTCATTGAAATACTGCTGGCTGAGATCTTTGGTAGAGGAAGGGTCTTGGAAATTGCCCCGATTCTTAGACATTCGAACTTTAGCTTTTCGAAGACTTCGTTTATGAGCTCTAGGATGAATGAAACGTCGTCCATTACGCAGACTTCTCGGTGGATGTGGACTAGGGACTTGCAGAGAGATTTAAATGATGACTTTAAGGATTCGAGATCCCATTTTAAGTCGTAGTTTTCGTTTATTCGCTTTAGTAAGGATTTGTTGTTGTAGCCCAGGTAGACTTGAGATGAATCTATGGAGTCGTTGTTGAATGCTTGGTAACTTCCTATCATTTTTAGGGGTGGTTATTGGAATATTTTTTTGGGTTGGGTATGGAAAGTTTTTGGATTTGAGAGATGTCAGAGTTTGGAATTGAGTTTTCATTTTGACTAAATGGATGAAATTAATGAATTAAAAAGAATGATTAAAGTTATTTGGATAATTTATAGTAATTTTTATTTAATTTATTGGGAAAGTGTGTTGTTGTCTTCATAATCTTATGTTTTTAGCCTTTTATGGTATATTCTGTAGCAAAGTTAGAAATTAAATTTGGATTAATTACTGTTTATGTTAAAACTACTATAATTTAATCTTTGATTTCAATATCATTTCTTCAAACTAAACTTTCAGATAAATCTTGGAGAGGTTAATTAATTCTAAATAACGTAGAATTATTAATTATTTTAAATTAATCGAATTTTAAATAATTTTTCATTTAATTCATTTAAAAATTATTCAAATAGTAATTGTAGTGATTCAAATTTATATAGGCTTCTACTTTAAATAATTTTTAAGCATTAAGTGAAGTTTTCATATGATTAACTAAGTAAATGCAAGATTTTCGAAACTATTATTTTCATTCGATTCACCAAGACTTATCTCAACCTGAGCGAGAACTATGCACAACCACAACATGAAATCATTCAATAATTATTAATTAATATTAATCAAACATACTAAGATTAAAATTAATCAATACTTTAAATCAATCAAAATTTTTCTGATGAAATTTAAAATTTATTATTACCTTGAATATGCTATAGTAATTAAATTTTATGATAAAGCATAATGATTAATCTAGAAAATTCTAAGTCTATTGGATAAATTATTAATTTTTGTATCAAAGACTATAAAAGGTAGATCATTTTTATACAAAAGGATAGATTTTTTTTTTATATTTCATCGAATTTACTCATAAATATATCTTATGAGCCCTTAATCATGTGATTAAAAACTAATTTAAATATAATCTCTTTTTTAATCTTGAATGTAAATTTAGGTGTTTCTATTAATTATTATAAGTTTATGATTTGGTAAATACCAAGATTTTAAATTTTTTAGATACAAATCATATCGACTAATAGAAATTTAAATACCCAAGATATTCTGCATCCTTAAAAAAATAAAAAAGGAAAAATTCTCAGTGAGGGAAGTCTTTGAAAATTAATATATATATATTTCATGTTCAATAAAGTTCATAGTAAATTAACTTAAATTCAAATCTGACTGGCCGAAAGAAACTCAAATTTAGTTTGTTTAAACAAAGATATACCTAATTAAAAGATATTAGGGAAAGAAATTGAAAAGTTCATTTACTAGCAGAATTCTCTTTAAAAGATTTGATAATTACTTGGTGTGAAAAATAAAATTTTAATAAATGAACAAAACTGAAAATCTTCTGGAGATTTGCTATTGACGAAAGATTTTAGGAATTATCATAAGTATCTGTGGAGATGACAAAAGTTTAATATTAGCAAAAGTATTAGAAATCAGTCAATGATGGAAAATTAAAATATAAAGATCAATAAATTTTTCCTGATCTATTTTGGGCTCATGAATATTTGCAAAAAAATGCAGCACTTGAGCTTCATTAGTAGAACTACTGTTGAGAGTTTTTATTATGTCCTCGAGATGTATGTTTGATATTATTAGAAAAAAATCCTTAATTCATAGAGGAATAGATGAAAATAACGATCCAATAATTGTAGAAATAGACTAAATTACTTTTTAAAGCCATATAAAACAAAGGAAGATATGGAAGCGAATGATGAGTATTTTGCGGTAGAGAAATAGATTCAAAGTTATATTTTCTTCAGACTCTTGAAAATAGGACTACAAAAATATTAGAAGCTTTGATATTTGAATGGATTCTACCAAGTGGTCATATTATGATCAATGGCTCGACGTCATACAATGAAATTGAAATTATTCATAATGGAATTTATATTCATCGATTGGTAATTCATCAACATAACTTTGTAGATCAATTGAAAAAAAGTATCTGCACTCAAAATATTAAAAATTTATAGTCAAGGGTTAAATGTAAATTCAGAAAATAGTATATCATGCCGAATCGTAAATTATTTTTAAGCCATTTATTTAAATTCACATGAAGACAGCAAGGTAAATCGAAAAATTATTTTGGAAGAATTTGAATGAATTAGATATTCTTATCAAATTTATAATGATTACCATAATAATATATTTTCTGCTTCTAACTTTATATTATCATTTTTATTCAAATATTTAGATCTTAAAAAAAACTATAAAGATATAAAAAGTGTAAATTCTGGCATTTGGCTAGGATTTTAATTTATTTAACAAATTTAAAATATGATTATTTTTCAATTCTTCGAATATATGTTTTAGTTGCACTTACAATTGTTATTAATTGCTCCTTGTGTGATTGGTTGTTTTCTGCTTCAAAAGTTTGATCTATATTATATATTCTTCGAATCATTATCAAAATTAAGTAAAGTCAATGCTCTAGGTAATTATTATCATAGAATTGAATTATCTGAATATGAATCCTTACTAACAGATAGTGGGTATGATTATGTAGAGAATAAATAGAGATGGCACTATTACGAAACCTACATTCCAACGATAAAAAATTTGATCCAGTCATAAGTAAAATCCAATAATTATATTTAATCCAAAGTTACCTTCTAAAAATGAGTATTGAGTTGAGCTCTATCAATTATATGCAATAGAAAACGATTATTTATGCTCTATTAAATGATTGAGTTGTTAGGGACATATCGAATATAATCTATAGTTCAATAAAGAACTTTCAAACTAGTACAGGTGACGATAGTAATGCTTAGGGTAAATAAAGATTATTTTAATAGTACTAAGTGAGTCATTTACTCTGAATTTAACATTTTTTTAGACAGTCTAGCAGCATTCCCTTAATCAAATATTAATTCTTCTGATAAATCCTTTACTGAGATGATAATCTGTTTTAATAAACAAACTAAGATCTTAAGTTCTCAATGAGCATATTAAACTAAATCAAAAAATTTTTAAAATTTTATCTTTACCATTTTCTTGCTTAGAAGCAAATCAAATGACTGATGTAGCAGCTGAAAACACAAACATAGCTTCTTTACTATAAAGAGTTGTGAATAGTTTTCAGTTCCAACCAATCGGCACACCCTACAAACCTAGATCCTGGAATTTCCAAAGGTTTTTATGAATGAATTTAATAATTTTGGTTGACTGTTAAGAACTACACTAAGGTCAGAAAAATTATCTAATTTGTAAAAAGGACTGTATGATGACGTATCCTACCCTCATGGTAATTGAACTACTTCGATAAAGACTAGCATCTTAAGAACCCTCCTGAGAGCGGAACCTGGAAAATATGCCCTAAACCCTTCACGTCAAATTTAAAAATCCTTTACCAAGTCATTCCAAAACCCATAAAAACCAAACCCACCACCTAAATCTCTCAAAACCCAATATTCCACAAACCAAGACCCTTCCCTAAACCAGCCAACCCAATTTCCTATCCCACATAACTTTACCCAAATAAATCTAAATCCATGCAAAACCTTCCATGTTGTGCCTGAGTCTTTAACGATATAATTAATTAAATGCAGTTAGATTCACCAACGAAGTCGATAGTTCGAAAAGGTAGCCTGAACGACAACGAAAAGTACTCAGAAAGGTTCATTCCGAACCGTACAAGTCTTACGCTTCTGTCCAGTTTCGACAAACTCAGCGATGACAGAGTCCTTTTAAGTCAAAATTTTGATGAGCAGCAGGCCGCATACTCAACTTTATTGCATTCACAGTTATCACAAGCACCGAATAGTGGCTTATTCAGAAAGAAACTGTTTAAATTTGCAGCAGAGAACCCAGGGAAGGAAAACCAAGTTTCGGAACTGGCTAGTGAGGAGATTTACTCACCGCTGAAGACTCAGAGGAAGATTCCGAAACAGCCTTTTAAAGTTCTTGATGCTCCTGCTTTGCAGGATGATTTCTACTTGAACTTACTAGACTGGTCCTGCACCAATCACCTAAGCGTAGGTCTGGGATCCTGCGTATACATCTGGAACGCGAGTAACTCAAAAGTAACAAAACTTTGCGACCTGGGTGCAGGTGACTCAGTCACAAGTGTAGCCTGGTCTCAAAACGGTTCAAACATTTCAGTAGGTACCGGAAAAGGTACTATATTATTATGGGACGCATATCGTTCAAAGCTAATCCGAAGCTTTTCAGGCCACACAGGCCGCGTGGGTGCATTAGCCTGGAACAACCGAATCCTAACA
The DNA here is from genome assembly GCA_006503475.1 of Stentor roeselii. Taxonomy (NCBI): domain Eukaryota; phylum Ciliophora; class Heterotrichea; order Heterotrichida; family Stentoridae; genus Stentor; species Stentor roeselii. The sequence continues at coordinate 13,787 of RSEH01000357.1, forward strand.
TCAGGTTCCCGTGACAGGCAGATTCTCCATCGGGACATCCGTTGTTCGATCGAGTCAGTGGCCCGTTTATATTCACACAAGCAAGAAGTCTGTGGCCTTAAATGGTCATTTGACGAGCAGCAGTTAAGTTCAGGCGGAAACGACAATAAACTGATGCTTTGGAACCTGCACTCAACACAACCAGTGAATAAATTTTCCCAACACACGGCAGCTGTGAAGGCAATGGCCTGGTCCCCGCATCAGCATGGACTTCTTGCTTCAGGAGGAGGAACAGCTGACAGGACTATCCGTTATTGGAACACCCTGACGTGCGAGCAGGTCCACAGCGTTGATACCGGTTCTCAAGTATGTAATTTGGTATTTTCTAAGAATACGAAAGAACTGGTATCGACTCACGGGTACTCTTTAAATCAGATTATTTTGTGGAAGGACAGTGATTATACAAAAGTCGCTACTTTAACTGGACATACTTTCAGAGTACTTTATCTTGCAATGAGTCCTGATGGACAAACTGTTGTCACCGGCGCTGGAGATGAAACTTTGAGGTTCTGGGAAGTCTTCCCTGATTGCAAGTCGCAGGAAAATTTGAATCGAAACTGTTTAATGCCGAGTGCGTATGACTTAAGATAATTTTAAGGATAATGTAGAATTAATACAGTTAATCGGCGTAGATAAACTCGTCGTCTTCTGTGATTCCTACTATGAAACGATAGGAGTCTAATACGCAGGGTGTTGCTTTGTTTGGAGAAGTGCAAGTTGTTGGGAGGGAATGAAGAGGGTTCTGCATTAGGTATAGGGACTCTTGGGAATATGTCGTTTGTACTCGTGATGATAGGTCTTCTGGCTCGAGGTAGATACTTTTGGGAAATGGAAGACTTTTTAGGGAATCTAGACGGGATGTTATTGACCAGGAGTTTGGGGAGATTGTTGAGTATTCTTTGTTTGGGGTTAGAGAGTCTTGACCTATCGAAGAATTATTTCTTGAATCATCAGCTGTATCCGAAGAAGGCCTTTGATTAGAAGGACTACTCTGATGTGAACTAACAACAGATTCAGGAGAATGCGTGATAATAATTTCCGTCGAAGCATTAACAATATCCTCACTATTCAACAACTTATCCTTAATCTCCTCAATAATCTCCTTAATTTCATAAGTCTCATCTTTCAAATAATTCTTCTCAACTAAAATAATTGAATCATCCAGCATTTCAGGACTCAAAGTTTCCATCTGACTCAATTTCTGCATCGAGTCATCCAAAAGGTCTCCTCCAAAAGGCGGCGAAGCTTTATTAACCTCAGTCGTAGCCGGTGAAGGGTTCTGTACAAAACTCAACAATTTAATTTCTAAAGCTTCTCCTTCAAAAACACTTGTTTTCGGTGACTGAAAAGGATTTCCTAAATTTTCTTGTAAATCCTGACGATTTTCCACTTCACTAAAAGATTCAACTGCGATTTCCGATAATCTTTCAGGGTTCTCAACATATCTCTTAGAACTTTTCAAATCATGAACATTTTTACGTTTTTTCCTAGTCACATTTTTTACTTGCAATACATTCTTAACAGGTTTTTTTACTTTATAAAGACGACTGATCATTGCATTAAGTTCATCTTGTTGCAATTTTCGATTTAAAGTTTGAGAGTCTTCAATGCGACTTGAAGAGTTTCCTCGGGTGTTATAAAGTCGGTCTACTGAAGCCTTTTGCTCTAAAGCTGAGAATCTTCGAGGTCTATGACTGGACTGAAGGTCTTTTTCGTATAAACTCTTTATAACCCGCTCGTCTTGAGTCAGTCGAGCAAAGACCTGAGGGTCCAACTTTCTTTTTGGGTGACGGGCATTCGCTACTTGCAAGGCTTCTTCGAATTCTGTCGCTTCTTTTTCTTCTTTTCTTTTTTTCATCTTCATCTCGCGGTAGTAAGCGTCGGAATGAAGCCGCTCTGCCCAGGTCTGGTCAAAAATCGAACTTTCATCGATTTTTGACTGAAAACTCGTGTCGTTCGAATTCAAGATTTTTGAATGATTTTTCGAGGACTTTTTCATGCTCTTGAAAAAAGAATGAGATGAGTCCTCTCCTTGTAAAGCTTTTAAAAGTTGTCTTCGATGATTGTCGAGGATAAGCTGGTCAACGACAGTCATTCCAGAAGTATCAAGAACTCTTATCCAGTTGTTGATAGATTTTGCATCTTTTGACTCGAAACTGTTTTCTTTGATGATTTTAGACAAATTTAAATTCATTGTTTTTATTATTCATACCATTTGTTCTTTGAAGCTTTTCAGTCAAGACCTGCGAAAATTTCGATAAATAATGGAAAGACTTAGACAATTTTTTTCTGTTTTGTCTCGTCGTTGTTGTTTTTCGAATGAATACACCAGCACCGAGCAGGAGGACCGGGAAGTGAAAGGGTCTTTGGATATAACAAGTTCTCAGATACCTGCTCATGTTTTACATTCAAAGGCGATTACATTGAAGTTGGTTGTCGTTGAAAGTGAAAAAATGACGGTGGATAAAGTTTTCATTATAGAGCCAACTGGTCTTATTAACAGTGATAGGAACAATCATGGAGATAACTGTGTTTATGCTGGAAGCCTTTATAGTGAAGACAACAGAGTAGTTAATGATATTATCCTGCCTTTCAATGAAAATGGAGTTGGAAGAAGACATTTTATGATTATGTATAAAGAACACCCTAGTCCTGGGTTTTACTTGAAAGACTTGGGAGATGGAATGGGAACTTTTGTTAGGATCAGTCAGTCTCTCCCTTTGAAAAACAATTTCATTGTTTCCTTTGGAGAAAGTCACATGATTGTCATTCTTGATAATGGACCTGCACCGAAAATCACTCTTAGGTTCATTGATGGACCGAAAATTGATCAACGCTTGTAAGGCATAAACAGAAAATTCACTCCTAAGGACTCACCTATCACTATCGGAAGAATGACTGACTGTACTATCAAGTTTGATGATAACAGCTTGTCGAGGTATCATTGTCTTATTAGCTTTAAGGATAAGTGGGTTGTTCAGGATGGAGATGGAAAAGTTCAGAGTACGAATGGAACTTGGCTTTTTGTTGAAGAGTTTTTTGAAGTTTATCATGAAATGATTATGAAAGTTGGAGAGACAACTTTTCGAACTGAGCTTTTTCATGGAAAACAATAGAATTTTATATTTTAAATTGTGGGATATTTTTCATTGGGGTTTACTTGGGTATTTATTTTATTTTGAAAGAGGTTTTGATGGATTTAAGGAATTTAGTGGATTAATTTTGATGTTTAGGCTAGTTTATTTTCTGGTAATTTATGATTTATGTCTCTGAGTTATTTGACAAAAAATCATTGAGGTGTATTTAATATCTGTGAATTGTAATTATTGTCCATTCTTATTTTTCTAGGCAATAATTCTATCAAATAATCAGCCTGTTATTAACAGTCTAAATCCTCATTATAATTAAATCAAATGGGCTGTTGCTCATGTAAATTACAATGCGGTCAATACCCCGAAAATGAAATTTCCCAAGTAATCCTAAAAGTAACCAAAACTCAGATCGTCGAAGACCATTCCATCCATTCACCGATCCCAGAGCCAAAAATGTCTCCAATAAAACCTGAAGAAAACTCAACCCTAAAGCCAGAATCGAATTCCTTCCACAGCAATTTCAAGCTAAATTCTGCAGAGATCTCAAAAATTGACTTATCAATGACACGAAAACTCGACGATGTGCTTCAAGAAGGTGAGTTGCAGAAGTACCGTCCAGGTTTTACGAAACAATTCATAACTCGATGGTGTGTCTTGACAAGTGAAAGTTTTATGTACTTTAAAAATCGAAGTTCTGCTCAGATTTGGGGACAAGCTCCTTTATTTTACGTGCGAATCTCTGAAATACAAACAGTCAGCAAGTAATTTTTACCCAGGGTGAACTTCAAGATACCTGGCGTTAATGAAAACATGGAACAATTTGAAATTTTTTTGAAATCTGAGGATTTTTCTGTTAAACTTTCAAGGGAAACTGATAAAATACCGCTTATGAGATCGATCATTGATAAGGTCAGTGCTAATAATGAAAAGGATTGTGTTGTTAAAGGAATGCTTATGAAAAGACCTCTTAGACATGATTCACCTGAAAAAGGAGATGGGGATATTCAGCCTATTACTAGTGAAAGAGTTTCGTGGAGTATGAGAGAGTTGGAGTGGTTTGCATCTGAAAAAAGATTGTTGTTTATTGCAGAGACTGCACTTGAAAGGGATTTTTGGATTATGAATTTAATGAAAGCGAGCAAGTCGGAATAGACTGTTTAATTAAATTGATGTTGTAATGATTTGATTAAGGTAATAATAATTTACTTCAATAAATTGATTTTGTAATGATTTAATTCAATTTTTATATTTACTTTAATGTTGTAATGATTTGATTGAAGTAATAATAATTTACTTAAATATAATTCTATTAGCATCTATAGTGTCATGATTAACTTTATAAAAGGAATGGATTCAATTTTTATATGATTTTCTTCAATATAGTAACGATTTAATTAAACTAATAATAATTTACTTCAATATAGTGCTAATAACATCTCTATATTCATGATTAACTTTATAAAAAGTAATAGTTTACTTCAAAAAGCATTAAACTAAAACAAATTAATAAAAAATCTTCAATCATCTAAAATCCTCTTCTAAAATAATCATGGATTTCTCTAAATTCGACTCAGAAAAATTCAGTCGAAAAGATTTCCAATTCCTCGGCCCCCTCGGCCGCAACAACGTAAGCCGTGTAGAAAAAGCCCGTCACATAAAATCCAACATAGACTACGCTTTAAAAATCTTCGAAAAGTGCCAAATCGACACCCAAGAAAAGTTCGATCAACTTTTTTCCGAAAAAGAAATCCTCGACCGATGCGAGCATCCTGGAATTTTAAAGACATTAGGAAATTTCACAGACAAAGAATTTGTTTATTTTATTCTAGAGTACTGCCAAATGGGAGATTTTGAGAAATTTCTAAGTAGATTCACTGCTTTTCCCTTTGAACTAGTTCGTTTTTACTCTGCAGAGTTGACTTCAGTGATTGCTTATCTTCATGGTTCAGGAATTGTTCATGGAAACTTGAAGCCTCGAAATATTTTAGTCAATCAGGACCTTCATATAAAAGTGACTGACTTTCGCAATACGAAGCAAGGAGGAAGTAACTGGAAAAAAGTGAGTACTTTACTTTCAGCTGATTATGTCTCACCTGAGTTGCTTGATGAAGGTGAAAGTGGAGCCCCTGCTGACTTGTGGGCTCTTGGGTGCATTATTTATCAGATGCTTGTTGGTTCTCCTCCTTTTGTTTCTGCAACACAATATGCGACTTTTGAAAGGATTCGATTGGGAAATGTTCAGTTTCCTTTGTCGATACCGCCCTTCGCTGCTGATTTGATTCAGTCGCTGTTATTGCCTGATCCTCAGTTGAGAATTGGAGTCGCTGATTTGGATGAACTTACTAATCATATTTTCTTTCAGGGTGTTAATTTAACTGTTGTGTTTTCAGCTACTGTTCCTGATTATAAATACGAAATGAATGATGAACTTGAATTAGAAGCGAAAGTTGTTTTAGAAGAGGTGGTCAAGAAAAAAACAGGGATTTTTAATAAGAAAAAAATTTTGAGACTCACCCAGGAGCCTAGTCTTGTTTATTTTGACCCGGATCGTAAGGAGGTTAAAGGGTTTATTGAAATTTCTCCACAGCTTAAGATTGAAATTAAGGGAAAAATGGACTTTGTTGTTGTTACTCCGAAAAAAAGTTATGTGTTTAGGACTACTGTGAAAATGGCTGAGGATTGGGCGAAGGCTATTAAAGATATTATTCTGAAGGTTTATGGGTTTTAAATGAAAAGCAAGTGTAAATAAACCTCGATAATCTCCTAACCTAAAAAAACTCATCTATCTCTAACATAATCTAAACCTCTAAATCTTCATGATCTTCTTAAAGCCATTATTATCTCTAATCAACCATTCTTATTTAAAACTAATCCTTCCTCATATTATTCAAATGGAAGAAATTTCAAACGAGCGTGAATCTCGTTCAATGGTCCAAACAGACGACAGAAGACTCGCGTCTCACACTTCATCGCCTCCCTCGCTAACAATCCACCAAAGGACCTCATCAACCGAGACTCAAAGCACCCAAAAAAAAAACTACCACGAGCGAAACATGGGCCACATAAAGGCTCTAAAAGAAAAAAACCAAGTACGTAAACAACAACTCGAAGACGAAAAAACAAAACTCGAGCAAACCCGCGAACGTCTTGCAAAAATCATCATGAAAAGAAGCGAGGCGCTCAAAAAGGCGAAAGAAGAAAACGAAAAAAAAACCAAAGAAGAAGAAGACCAAAAAAAAGCTGAAGAAGTCATCCAAGAAGAACCAGAAGAAGATTATTACAAGAAAAAAAACGTCTCAGCTTATTACCGCTCTCGATATGCGAGTCTTTTGAAAACTATTCAAGACACTAACAAAAACAAGCAACAATTAAAAGAAATCGAACAGCAAAAAAAAGAAAAGTATAAAAAAAAGTTAAAAGAAGAAATGGGACTTGGAAATATCACTTCAAAGCTTTTCAACCCAACAGTCTCAAGTCTTATCAATTCGAATAATGTGACTGAAAATGAAATCGTCGAGCTTAAAGGTCAAAAATACGCGGGTGGCCTTCAAAACCTGAAAAAAGCTGAAATAAAAAAAGGACAAAATAAACCTCCTGAAGATGAGAAAGAAAAACAGAAGATCGGAAGAGAAGCTGCTGAAAAAATAAAAAAACGTGCACAGGACCACCTGATTCAATTAGCAGATAAAAAAGAACAAGAAGCTAGAAAAGAAGAAAAAGCTCGTCTAAAAGAAGAAAAACTTAAAGCAAGTCTTCGTGAAGCTGTTTTAAACAAAGCAAAAACCACAGACTTCTCAAAAGAAGAATCAAAAGACCCTATCAAAGACGAGTCATCATCAGACGAAGTAGTTCCGAAGAAGGTAAAAAAGTCAGACGAGTCCGCATTAAAAAGACTAAGCCAAGCTCCAAAGCGCTGGAGTGCCCATTCAATCACTGACCTCGCCCAATTCCGCAAAAAATACAAACTTTCAGAAAAAGATAAAATTTTCATCGTCCTCGGCGGGTACCCCGACATCCGCCGAGCCCTACTGGCCCGAAGTACTTCTTACTTAGGCAGACTGGTTCGAGAACCCTGACAAGGAAAGTCAAATTTTCGACCTTAAATGGACTCTCAGGAGAAAAGACGTGGAAATGGCAAGTCTTCAAGAACATCAAATTATTAACCATTTTGATGAAAGTGGATCAATCACTACGAAAGTTGGACTTTGTAGAAATCTTAAAAATTTGATTTGGTTTTCGAATGTTGATATTGATACTTTTTATCCCAGGTGTGTTGATATGTCCGACTCTGGGGAAAAAGAAGATTTTATCAGTGAGTTTAAAGCTATTAGGGCTGAATGTGTGTTGAAACAGATACTTGCTGGAGAAAATGTTGATTTGAAAGTAGTTCAGACGGCTATCGCCGTCTGTGAGAGAAGATTGAGGGACTTGGATGAACTTATTGATGATGCAAATATTGACTCTTGGGAATTGGTCAAGGAAAAAGAATGGAAAATTTTGTGTACTCCTTATAAGGCTACGGGGAATGAGGTTCCTAGAGAATTGATTGAGAAAAGTCGCTTGATCATTGCGAAGCTCACTGAAAAGTACCCTCAACTTAATATTAATGGGAGGAATAATATCTGGATTGTTAAACCGGCTGGGCTTTCAAGGGGAAGGGGTATTGGCTGCTTTAATAACTTGGCGGAAATCTTGGACCAGGTTCAAAAAGAAGGAACTTGGGTTGCCCAGAAGTATATCGAAAACCCGATGCTTATTTTAAGAAAAAAATTCGACATTCGCCAATGGGTCCTTCTCACTTCTTGGAATCCTGTAACTGCATGGTTCTATGAAAGGTGCTACTTGAGATTCGGCGTCGAAGACTTCACGATTGATAACTTGAAAAATAAGTTTATTCATCTTACCAACAACTCTATTCAAAAAAACTCTGAGTTTTTTGACTCTTCAGAAATTGAAGGAAGTATGTGGCACTCTGAAGAACTCGCTGAATACATCAGGGAACAAACTGGAGCTGATCTTTGGGAGGAAAAGATAAAACCGAAAATCAAAGAAATTGTTATGTATTCTTTTGAATGTGTCCAGGAAGTTGTTGATGGCCGGAAGAATTCTGTGGAACTTTACGGGTTTGATATAATGATTGATGAGGATTATAATCCTTGGCTAATTGAAATCAACTCGAGTCCTGCTATGGACTATTCAACCCCCGTAACTGAAACACTAGTAAAAGAAGTAATGGAAGACACAATAAAAGTAATAGTCGACTACAACTTCGCATCAAAAAAGAAAAAATCATCAATCGACACAGGTAACTTCACCAAGCTCTGCAAAACCAAAACAGCAGTAGAACGTCCGATCCAGGCCTTCGGTTTAAACCTGCTCTGCGAAGGAAAAGCGATAAAATAATAATTAGGAATAATGAGCCTCTACAACAAAGTCCTTTCTCGAGTCTCCCCAGCAGCTCTTTTATCCGCCCTAGCAAAATTCTCAACTTTCATAATCGAATCAGACGGAGTAGTCTTCGCCGGGGACCAACTCTTGCAAGGTTCTCTGGAATCCATAAAATCCTTAGAAAGTCTCGGCAAAAACATCATTTTTTACCCGAATTCCACTTCCAGAAGTCGTGAAACTTTTCAACGAAAACTTGAAAAACTAGGGATTTTTGCAGATATTTCTAGAATTTTCACTCCTTCCTTCATCACTGCGCAGTACCTGAAAAAGTACCACCCTGAGATTAAAAAAGTCTTCGTGATAGGAAAAAGTGGAATGATTGATGAACTGAGACTAGCTGGATTAGAAATCGCTGAAATTGGGGATTTTGAAGAGCACAGTCATGGCGGGTCGAAATTTGTGAAAGAGTTTGACCGGGAGCAGGAGATTAAAGCAGTTATTGTGAGTTTTGATGAGAGTTTTTCGTTTCAGAAGGTCATGTTGAGCACAATGCTCCTGCAACGAAAGGATATTTTGTTTATCGCTACTAACACCTTGCCTTATCTTCTGGTTAATGGAAAAAAGTACCCTGGGGTCGGGCCGCTTATTGAAGCTGTTGTCTGCACGAGTAACAGACACCCTGATGTTATCACTGGAAGGCCGAATCCTATCATGACTTTTTTGCTCAAGGAAAGTTTTCCTGAACTTGAACTTGATAAGACTTGTTTAATTGGTGAAAAGATTTCAACTGATTTGGACTTTGTTAAAGCTTCTAAGATTAAAATGATGCTGGCACTGTCTGGAGTTACTCAACCTCAAGACTTGGAGTCGATCATTGCCAGTGATGTTGATTATGTTATTCATTCATTTGGGGATATTGCCAAGATTCTTAATAATTAGGATTGAAATTTGATTTTTTCTGGATTTTTTTAGATTACTTTTGAAGTATTGGGTTTAAGAGTGAATTCAGCAGAGATTAAAATAAATGGAATCGGAAAGTGAATATATTATCAAGGCTCTTGAAGATGAAAGGAAAAAGAATCTTGACTTGCAGGAAAAAATTAGACAGACTGAAGAAGAAACTCAGAAATTTGTAATTGTTAAGCAGAAAGCTGAATTACTTACTGATTTTTCTGGAATGTCTAAAGAACTTTCAAGAAAACTTAACTGTCTTCAGAAAGTAATTTTAAGATAGAAAGAGTCTTTTTTGAACTCGATTGAAACATGTGACAATAAATTCAAAAGGATCTTAGAAGATTCAATCGAAAAGCTATTCGAAGAAAAGCTGATCCTCCAGTCAACTCTAGAACAAGAACGAGAAACAATCCTTCAAACAATGAGCAAGAAAATCGCTCAAGCCTATACAGAGCAGCTTGAAGCCTCAACACGAAGCCGTTCAATATCCGACCTCGAAAGCGGAAAAGAAAGCGAAGAAGTCGTCAACTCAAGTTTCGGTTCAGACAGTGAAAGAAGCGCAGATCTTTCAATTGACGAGCGAAGAAGAATAAAAATGCTTGAAATCGAACTGGAATGTGTGAAGCAACAAATGAAAATGACTAAAAGAGAAGCGAAAAAGCGTAAAAAATAATCAGACAAAACCATCTACGAAAAAATGGTTCAACAACAACTGATGCTTATTGGAAAGCAAAACCTTACCATGAGTGAAGGAGAAAAAGAACTTGATACTGATAAAAGTGACGTCAGCTTTGAAAGTCTTTCCAGCAGAAGTGTTGGGTACTTCGAAGATGGGCATAAACATTAATAATAAATCATGAATGAAATTTCTGTCCCTGTTGTCGCTGCTGCTGTCAAGTTGCAGAATTTTGAAGTGAAAATCGATTTGAATGCTTTGGGATGTGAATTGATTGAAATGATTAGAAACTTCACTGGCCAGATTGATATCAAACTTTTGCATAAAGGAAGAAATGTTGTAGATGATAAGACTTTAAAGGAACAGGGTGTTGGTAGTTCTAGTAAAATCATTGTGGTGAAAACTGCACCTAATCCTAGTCACTTGCAAACATCGGTTAAACCAAGTAAAACTGTCAACTCTTCTCCGAAAATTGTGGAAAACTCAGAAAAAAGTGAAAATATTGTGAAATGTGAAGAAAATGAGAAAAATTCTGAAGAGAAGGTTAAAACGAAAAATGTGAAATCGGAGACTATTAGTATTTTTGAATCTGATCTTTCTAATCTATTTGTTTGGGGCTCGAATATAGGGGGAAAATTAGGGTTGTCTTCTTCAGATGAATGGCTTATACCCTATCCTTTAAGTTTTCCATCACGAACTATTATTAAACAAGTTTCATGTGGAGCCCTTATGACTGTCGCTATTTCTGAATCTGGTCATCTTTTTGTTTGGGGGAAACGAGTTTATCCTCAAAATAGTAACCCAAGTTTTAAGAATGAGAATACTCCTTGTCGGATTAATGAATTGGATAATATTCGATTTATTAAAGTCTCAGCTGGAAATAACCATGTTCTTGCTCTTGATTCAAGAGGTGATGTCTGGTCTTGGGGAGAAAATAAATATGGGGAACTCGGACATAACAACAATACTAATGAATTTTACCCAAAAAGAATTGCACTGCTTGAAGGATTCCGTATATTAGATATTTGTGCAGGAGGAGCCCACTCAGCCGCTGTTAGTAAAAGTAGAAAATGCTTTGCGTGGGGAGCAAATTCTGCTAGACAAGTAGGCATGTTTAAAGAAAATTCCAGATTAGAACCCAGTTTATTACTAGGAATGTCAGCTGATACTGTCAGATGTGGAAGTGCTCACACTGTATGGAACGACCTAGGTAAGGTGACCTATTTTGGAAGTAAGCAAGAACATCGTCTAATATTCGAAAATTGCAAGTACCTTGAATCAGGAGGTGAAAAAACATTTATCCAAGACGATCACAGCGAGATTCACATTTTCGAATCAGGTGAATTTTCCAAAAAAGAGAAAATTCCAAGCATGAAGCAAATCTCAAGTAACGGCAGCGACATCCTCGTGATGACTCACGACAATCTTCTGATATCTCGAGGGACAAACAAGCATGGCGAACTCGGAATCGGAAGCAAAGTTTCCCTCGATACCTGGTCAGCCGTAGAAATAAACGGAAAAGTCGAATCAGTGAGTTGCGGGACAAGCCATGTCGCAGCCGTTGTAAGTCCAAACGACTTAACCAGCTGTATGTTTTCCTCAAACTTCACAAGTGACTCGAAGCTTTTCTGCAATGATGGAGTGATTGAAGTCAACTCTTTTCTCCTCAGCAGTCATTCTTCGCCACTTGAACTTTTTGGACAGACTTCTGAAGGTTTTCGGTCAAATCTTTCAGTCGCTGTCGCTTCTTATCTTGTCAGGTGGCTTTATTCTCGAAGACTTAGTTTCGAGATTCCACTTGAAGAACTTGAAATTCTTCATCAGTTCTCTTTAAGTAAAAACTTGCAGGAACTTGTTTTGGACTGCAAGTCTGAAATGGAGATTAAATATTCAGCGGCAAATTATTTACTTAACTTTCCTGAAGAGTCAATTGAAATAGCGATGAGAAAAATGACTGAAAATGAGGTTAAGGCTTTAGAAGACTTGAAAAAGGAGAATGAGAGAAATTTGGGTAGTTAAAATTTGAAGGGATTAGTATTAGTCTAACTGAATTATTAAACTCTTGTTTCGAGGAGACGCGAAAAAGCTTTGCTTGCGACTGGAACAACTGGTGAACAAGCCAGAACTCTCTCTTTTTCTCTGTCGTTCTTTTATAACTCCATCATAAGCGATTCTCTTCTCAAGGGTGGTATTTACTTCAGACCTTTTTTTGATAATCTTCATTTTTTTAACAGGTCCTGTTCTTCGACATTCCTCGATCCTTCTTCTGATGCAGTCTTGCAAAGCACTCACACTTGCTGTTCTGGCATTGCTGGCAACTGTTGTGTCTGAAGTGCTTCGCTCTGAATTCCTTTTCAACAAGTCAAGAATAGGAGACGTGCAGGGTGGAGTTACGAAAAACTTTGACTCTTTAGAAAAGAAAGTCTTTGAAATTGAGTTATCAAAAGGTTGGGATTTTATCATCAAGCTGCTTACAAAAGCGTTGAACCCTCTGATGACCATTCGAGACTTTCCTTTTTCTTGCAAGGCTTGAAAAATCAGGACAAGTTTTAAACATTTTTCTTTTCCATGTAATCTGAAAAAAGGGTTAACACCCTGGAAATCTGGAACTTTTTCTTCTTTTGAATAAAAAAGGGAACCTTCTGAATGTCGTTGATATGAAACTTGCCGAATCAAGGTGTTAAAACTTTGAGTCTTTCTCTTACGGATCACGTTAGATGTCACTGAAGACAGGATAAAAAAACCGATTTTCACTTCAGGGTGTAAAGGACGAGATAATGATAATCGCTTCAGGATTCGCGTTAGAAAAGTAGAAAAAATCATTATGAAAGTTTTAAGACATGTTGAAAGAAACGGCTTTGATAGTCCTTTCCACAGGTTAAATAAATATTTCACCCGGACTTGGTTGTGAGTCTCGATTATCCTTAATGAAATCTCAAAAGGATGACGAAGAATCGCGCTGAATGTACGAGAAGGTTTTACTGAGTTTTTAAAGACTTTCAAGTAAAAAGCAAGAATTTTTGAATCGTTTTTCGTGATCGCTCGGACAAGGTTTATTTTAAAACCCAGGTCGATTTTTTTTAATGGAACTTTGAAAATTTTCAGGAGTTTCAAAGGTCTTTTTAACCTTTTAAGTCTAAAAAAAGCTGAAGTTTTATCAAGTCGTTTTTTTTTCAGTGTTTTTTCAAGAGTTTCGAAAAAAAATCTATAATTATACGTTTTTTTGTATAATGACCGAATCCAGGCGAATTCTTTGATTTTTCTGAAGCACTCTGCGAAGTACTTTTCGAGAATTGAGGATAAAATTTTGCAGGCTTCTTTTTGGGAGGTGGAGGTTGAAAGGACTTTTTGAAAATTGTAAGATGACATGATTTGGTCGAATGATTTTCGCTCACTTTTTGAGTAATGGGGAGAAATGTCTGGACTACATTCATGGCCTTTGAAAAGAGTTTCTAGGTCATCTAGACCTGATCCTAGAAGAGGTAGATATTGACACTGACTGGAAAAGATTGAGGTTAAATCACTTGATAATTTAAAAGATTGACTTTTCCATGGGTTAGTTTTCGGTTCATTGTCTTCGGAAGACTGCCAAAGATAAAGACGAGTCTTGTCAGAGCTAAGTCCGAAGATGCCATCTTCGAAGACTCCTAAACAATTTACAGCTTTACTGGCCTTAAGTCGAAAAAGGCACAAGCATCGATTAGTCACAAAGACCTTCTGCTCATCAGTAATCAACACGATACCCTTTCCAACAGCATAAGCCTTATCCACAAAAAACTCTTCTAACGTAGAAATAGTTGCAGGGTACCCACCAACCCCTCCACACAAACATCCAACCCGATTCCCAAAGACATACAAAAACCCTCCTTCAGTGACGACAGCAGTGAAAGAATCTCCACAGACCACTTGTTTCCCTTTAAAAAAGTTCCCATTATCTACTTTTCTGACTTCCGACTGTTGTAAACCCCTTTTCCCCAATTCTCCTGAATTTCCCATTCCCCAAGTGAACAACGACCCATCTTCAGAAATAAACCCGGCATGACATTCACTAACCGAGACACTTTTTAAAAGACATTCAGGAGTACCCTGAAGTTTTACTGGAATATTCGAATTTTCCACATCTTTTACTCCGAAAAGTCCTGATTTCTGATAGTCTTCTCCGAGTATCCAGATGTTTCTACTTGTTAAAAAAAGTGCTAATGAACTGTTGGTAGCGATTTCGAGAACTGACTCGGGTAGAGGGAAACAAGAAGGTTCCTGGAAAAACTGAAGTGAAAAACAGTTTATCTCGTTTTGGGTTGATGATGATACCATGAAGGACTTGCAGACTCCTAACAAGTGAGTTGAAGGAGAGCAGGGGAAGGTCTTGCATTTAAAATTTTCTTGGATTGAAAGGAGACCAAATGAAAGCATTTTTTTTAAGGTGATGTTGAGTAAAGTTCAATTATTTTTAAGTGAAGAAGGTTTTGGAAGATATGAAAGTTTTATTTGAGTGAATTATTTTATTATTGTAAATATGGACCTTAGTATCATTGCAACTGACCTGAAGAATGAGAAGGTTTATGAAAATATTCATTCGGAACCCACTCCTGTTATTCCTAGTCCTACTAGACCTCCTGTTTATCAAAATCATTTAAAAATTCCTGGTCCTTTCTACACATTATATTCTTTTTCTTTTCTCAAGGAGAAATATTTGAATATTTCTTCACTTGAATCGTCATATTATAGGTTATTTGAAGAACCTTACTTGAAAAAATTCTTAGATATTGATTATAAACCTGCGCATGGGTCTATTTTAATTAGGGAAAAAACAGATTATGAGATTATTGACACATATTCGGACAACTGTTATTTATTAGATTTAAGAAAATCCTTGAAGAGAATAAAAGCATTGATATCAGAAGCATGCACATTAATTATTTCACACGTTTTATTTGAATATATGGTAATTGCAGTAATAATACTAAATACAATCACACTTGCAGTGTCTTCAAGTATGGATTCATCAACCTCAACTTCATTTGAAGATTTCTTTTTTATCTTCTACACAGTTGAATGTTTAATGAAGATCTTCAGTTTGGGTCTAATCCTCCCTCCTAAAAGTTACCTAAGAGAAAGCTGGAACATCCTAGATTTCATAATCGTGATCACAGCATGGATCGGCTACATCTTCAGCAATTCCGTAAACCTTCAAGCAATGCGAGCAATCCGAGTACTAAGACCCCTGCGTAGCATTTCTTCAATAGAAGGAATGCGAGTAATCTTCATAGCTCTCGTATACTCAATAAAGCCTCTTCTAGCAGCTCTGACTTTATTCCTATTCCTAATCTCAATCTTCGCAATAGCAGGTCTTCAGATCTGGAGCGGTCTTTTAAAATATCGTTGCATGGACGTCAATACAGGAGTGATCGACGTTCAAGCCATATGCGGAGGGACTACCTGTTCTTCAGGTTCTGAATGCGTGAAAACATTGGACAACCCTAACTTCGGTATCACGAATTTTGACAATTTTTTCTTTTCAGCTCTGACGATTTATCAATGCATCACACTTGAAGGGTGGACTGGTGTCATGGTTGCAACTCAAATGGCTTTTAACGACTTTTCCATCATTTTATTCATTCCTTTAGTCTTCATCGGAGCTTTTATCTTCTTGAACTTGACCCTGGCTATCATCAAGTCCGCTTTTTCCAAGTCCATATCGATCACCAGGCCGAAAAACCTGCCAAAAGATGAAGAAGTTGAAATTCGAACTTTGATTAAACATCTCAGTGACGGGGTGAATGACACAAGAAGAGAAGGGAAAAGAGGAGACTCAAGTGATAGTTTTTTGAATGGGTCTAATGTTCAGATGATTGCTGAGAAAGATTTGGATGAGTCTCAAATTGCTGGAAATGAAGAGATTAGCAAAACTTATCTGAATAATAATAATGACCTGCTGGGTGTTGAGGCTTTCATCACACCAACTGAAACTCGCGATCGCAATGGGGCTCGGTCTAGGTCAGCTCAAGTCAGTCGAGAGGCGAAATCGAAAAATAAGAAGAAAAAATCGAATTTTCATGACCAAGAGACTGTCAATTATATTACTCAGATTCTCAGTAGAATTAATCATACAATCAAAGTCAATAAAAAAGCTCTGGAAAAAATTAAAATAGGAGACAAATTTGATCAGACTGTTATAAATGTCACAGTTTTTAAAATTGTTAATAACTCTTCAAGAGACGTTATTCCGAAGACTAAAAATCAGAAACAGACTTATCTTCAATCTTATGAATTTAGCTATCGAGATCATAATCAACCTTCTCATGAAATCCTGGAAAATGATATGAAATCTCGAGAGATTTTAATGAAAAACTACTTCAAAACCCGCTCAGAATTCATAGCTTTTAAATTCCTGTTAAAAAAATTCGAACCATCAATCGCTTTTTCTAAAATCCACGGAAAAGTATCAGATCTTTCTAGCCAGATCAGACTGGACGACATGAAAACCAACAAAATCTTTGGTGAATGGTCAGGAAACGACATTTCCGTATTTTCCAATTTCAACATCGAGAAAGTTTCCTACATGTCTTTAAGGATCTGGTCAGAAGGTCTTCAAGGCCTCTTCCAAAAAATGCGATTTCCATTTAAATTTCTGATATCTCACCATTATTTTGATTTTTTAATGACGATCTGCATTTTAACGAATACAGTAGTGCTAAGTATGGACCATTACGGAATATCATCGACGATGGACGGAGTGCTTCAAGTTTTCAACATAGTCTTCACGAATATCTTCATAGCGGAAATGATTTTGAAAATTTTGGCTTTAGGGCCGGTGGGGTACCTTCGCGACATCATGAATTACTTTGATGGAACAGTTGTTATTCTCAGCATTGTCGAGAATATTTATCTCAACCGCACCAAGTCGGCCTTTACTGCTTTTCGAGTCGTTAGGATCTTTCGAATTCTTCGAGTCTTGAGAGTCGCTCGACTTTTCAGGTATCTTCGATCAATGACTCATATTTTGCAGGTACTGGGCAAGTCTATGTCGAAATTTATTTACTTGTTTATGTTGCTTATGCTTTTTTTATTTATTTATTCACTTATTGGAATTCAGGTGTTTGCTGGAAAGTTTCAGTTCGATGGAGTCACTTCTAGAGCGAATTTTGATAGTTTTCATTGGAGCTTTACGACTAATTTTCAGGTACTTTCGGTTGAAAACTGGCAAAATGTGCTTTGGGATGGGATGAGGTCTAGTGCTGGGTACTCCAGCTGCTTATTTTTTATTTCTTGGATTTTTATTGGAAATTACGTGATTTTAAACCTGTTTTTAGCAATTTTACTCGACAGTTTCTCTGAAAAATCAGAGAATTTCAATAATGATGTAAGCACCTCGCTATTCAGTAACACAAAAAGAATGAAAAAAAGAGAAGAAAAGATAAAAATTATTGAAAATTTAAACAGCGAAAGCGAAGATGAAACAGGATTAACCCCCAGTGAAAGAGGAACAATAATCATAAACGAAGAAAAATTCCAAGAGGTAAGTCTAATGATATTCAAACTATCCAACTCCCTCCGCAAAAAGTGCATCAAGCTATACAGTTCAAATTTATTCGAAGTTTTCATCATGATTTTAATAAGCTGCACAAGTTTAAAGCTCGCAATCGACACATATCTTCTAAATTCTCCTACATCAACAAAAGACATCTCAAACATTATCGACATGTGCTTCACAATGCTGTTCTTTCTCGAGTTTTTAATAAAATCACTAAGTCTCGGGTTCTGTTTCGGAGAAAAGGCTTATCTGCGAGATCCTTGGAACCACATCGATTTCCTCATCATCATAATTTCAATAGTTGACTTTTCAGTATCAAGTTTCAATTTCCCTCAAATAAAAATCATCAGACTTCTTCGAACCTTACGTCCACTTCGATACATCTCTCACAACTTATCAATGAAAATCGTAGTAACAGCTCTTCTAGAGTCCTTAATAGCGATTTTCAACGTTGCAATAGTTTTGCTTATAGTTTGGCTGATGTTCGCTATTCTTGGGTTTTCTTTATTTGCAGGAAAACTTTACACCTGCAGTAACCCGAAGATATTGAATCAAGATGACTGCATGTCTTCTGGCTTTACTTGGGAAAATGAGTTTCCGAACTACGACAACACCTTGAACGCTTTAATCGCTTTGTTCATCCTGAGCTCTGAAGAAGGCTGGCCAACGATCATGGACTTCGCAATCGACGGGGTGGACTCTGGGGTGGCTCCAAGGGTGAACTACAACCAATACCTGACCTATTATTTCATTGTTTTTATCATGGTTTCATCATTTTTCTTTATGAACCTGTTCACTGCAGTTGTTTTTGAGAAGTTCACAGAAGCAAAATACGACCAAAGCTCTTTGGCTGCATCGATATTGACTAAAGACCAGATTCTTTGGATTGAACTTCAACACCTTATCTTGAAATCAACTCCTCATATTGACTTCTCGTCAATGCCGGAAAACTGGATAAGGGCCTGGATGTATCATATTAGTAAAAATATCTGGTTTAAAATTGGGATTCTTGTTATTATTGTACTTAATATGATGCAAATGGCATTGATTTATGATGAGGCTGATGAAACTTACTCGTCTATTCTGGATATTTTGAACCTTGTCTTTACTCTTTGTTTTATTACTGAAGCTATTATCAAGTTGCTTGGGTATGGGTTTAAAAACTACTTAAAAAGTGGTTCAAATAAATTTGACCTTTTTGTAGTGATCACCTCGATTTTAGACCTGATTTTGACTTATACTTTAAAGTCAACTATTTCACTTTTGAGACTAGGACCTCAGCTCATCAGAACCATTCGAGTCTTTCGAGTTTCTCGGTTGGTTCGATTGTTTAAAAGTTTAAGAATGTTGAAAAATCTGATTGACGTCATCGGTTTTTCCCTTCCAGCGATCCTGAACGTGATGAGTCTTTTACTGCTGATTTTTTATATCTACGCAGTTCTCGGAGTGAACCTTTTTTACACTATCACTTCAGGACAGATCATCGGGAAATACGTGAATTTCTCCAACTTCGGCAATGCAATGATTACTCTTTTCCGATGCAGTACAGGAGAAGACTGGTACAATATAATGAGAGACTGTTCCCTAGGTTCAAGTACAGCGATTTCTTATATTTACTTCATTTCTTTCATAACAATCACGACTTTCATCATGCTGAATCTTTTTATCATGGTCATCATCCAGAACTACGAGGAACATGAAGGAAACCCAGAAAGTGTTACACGAATTTTTTCAAAAGAAGTGAAAAAAATTAAAATGTTCTGGAGTATTTACTCTAAAGATAGCAATGGAAGCCGAGTTCATTACAATGAACTGCCTTTGATGATGCAGGAAATGGAAGAACTGGGTGTTAGTAAAGACATGGATTTCAATCATATCTTGAAAGTTCTTAGTTTGGCTGAACTACACCCTGACTCTTCTGGATATGTTTATTATAATGACTTCTTGTTTGGCATGCTTAGGAAAAAATACTTGAAAAGGACGAATAATGTTTATTTCAGGAAAATCATGGTAAATGAGGAAAGTAAAACGAAAAAGGCACTCGTGAAGATTATTAAAAAGGAAAGAAGTAAATTGGAGATAAGAAGTCCTTTACATGGGCAGAGCTTTGGAAATATTTTCATGACTACCGTGTTTATGAGGACTATTTTCAAGGAGTGGAAAGGATATGCTAGTGGAAGGAAGAATAAAAGGGTTCGGGGTGGAAGTATTAGCATTACTCCGAGGCATTCTGATTGTGTGGATCCTGGATCGAACTCACTTTTATCGGAATTTTAATTATTTTAATGTTGTAAGTATGAATTGGTAGGTTAGACTTATGTTGATACAGAGTTCAAGATTGAAGAGTAGTCTTTAAGATGGAATCATCCAGTAAAAAAGATGATTCCAATTCATTAAATCCTCATTCAATTCATCATTTTCACCTAAATAAATTTGATAATCACTAAAATTTACCAAACCCCAAAAAACTCACCATCCAAACAAAATTCCAACGCAAAAAATCCTCTAATTCTCAAAACTAACCCTCTTAATAATTTAAAATCTCCCAACTGACAATCTGTTTTTCCATACACAAATTCCTTGCATGAAAAGCCATGACCCCGAAGCTAAAAACACTAATCAACCCCAAAAAAGTAAAAACAAAAACCCTAGACTGAAAACTAATTCCCAACACAACTCCTTCACCAAAAGCAAAAAAAAGTATCGCAGCAACACAAAAGCAAAACAAAGCAAAAGGTATCCAAAACTTAAAAGACTTCTGATTACAAAGTTCAATTCCAGTATCATACTCGAAGTTCATCTTAAACTTTCCAGTACAAACCTCACAAGCCGTGAGTTCTTTTTCATTTTTTTCACTTCTAAGTAGCCACATTTTCAGGCAATTTTGATGAACGAACTCTTGAAATCCTTTACAAAGACAAGGACTGATGAAGTCTTCCTGCTGGTCAGTTTCAAAGCAGATCCTGCATTGCCGTGAGAAGTTTTCAGCCTCGATATGCACGACACACGAGTTTTCACCTTCAGAGACTTGAAATTTCGAGATCTTCGGTTCTTTAAGACTTGTTTTTTCCAGCTGATGTTTCAATTTTTCCCCAGCAGTGAAAGAAAAAGTTTTACATGATCTGGGCTTTTCTGAACTGATGACTAAGACCATCGGGGAATTCGGATTTGAACGCATGAAAATACGAGTTTTCGCTTCAGGACTTCTGTTTTTCACAAGAACCTGAGGAATTACTGACAACACCGCAGGAGACAGGGAATCATCAAATGGAGCAACTTTCATTGTAAAGATACTTTTCACGTATCTTGGTATCTTCCATTAATTAATAACTTCTAAACTGTCTTGAATGTGAGTGAAAACATTGCTGATTATTCGATCCTGTTGTTTTATGTAAAGATTTATTGAATTTCCTAGTTTTCGAGGCTTTATTTTCGCTAAAAACGTGGACTTTGCAGGGATGTTTGCCAAGTCGATTGTTTGAGAGAACTTCCCTGATACCAGGTCCACCAGGTCGTAGTTGACTTGTCCTTGATGCGCGATTCGGCAGAGCCAAAAGCCTTCATCAAGAACAGCATCGACGAGATATTCAGGAACATAGAAAATATTGCTGATCTTTTTAGAGCCCCTCTCCAAATGCACTCGTTTCCCCGCCAGGTCTGTTTTTGATTCGGTTTTCGTGAAAAACAACGATTTTGAATCACTTGGCATTGAACGCTTGTAAGAGGAAGGGTATATTAGGATTGTCAAACGTGAGTCAAATGACGGGATCTCGCAAAGGACTTCTTTTGTATCTGAGAAAAGGAGTTTTAATGGAAGGGATTTGTTTATGGATGAGTCTTTAGGAGTGTGAAAGGACTTTAACTTGATTTTCCAGTGTTTTTTACGCCGAATGCATGATTTTATCATTGACTCGGTATTTAAGTTGAAGTGAATTCGGTGAACTGTCAGGTCTTCATTGTCTAAACGCACCTCGCTGAATGGAAAGACCCAAGATGATAGGTCTTGAGGCACGAAAATAATAGAATTTCCTTCTTGTAATGAACAATGCTCGAAAATACGGTGAAATTGGTCTATTGATTCGAAATTTGCAATTTCTGCTGGGATTAAACTGCAACTTTGAAGTGATGATGGAAGACCTGACTCGAAATCTGGACTGAAAATTGGATTTAACTTTTCGATTAGGTAGATTTTGTTCATGTTTAGAGAACAGACAAGTCCTGCGTATTGAACACATTCGCATATTGGAGCTGAATATATTGTGTAGGATGGGGATAATCGAGATTCTAGTATTTTCATTAGATTGCTGTGAGCGTGAACTGTTTTCGTTGAAAGCCATTTGTCGTTTAGTTGTTTTACTGAGATTAGGTATATTGCTTTGTCCATTTCTATTTGCCGCTTTTTGGTGGAATTTTTATGAGAACTGGAGGTTAAAAGAAATTATTGGGTTCAGTTTAGTGGGATCTTGTTAGTTAAAATTATTAAGTGAAAGGGGTTATAAAATTATTGATCATGTTTTAAGTACCTTATTTTATAAATAAATTGGGGTAGAACTAAAAATTTTAGGAGGGTTTGCATTATCTAATGAGGTACTCCTACTATCTCTTGCTGCTCTAATAATTCACTCTTACGCTTCATATCAATTGGGCCCTTTTCAACATTCTCAGGGTTATTAAAAATCACAGAAATCAAAAACATACCTGTCAAAAGAATAACTTCAATAACAACAAAAACAATCAAAAAAGAAAAATCCAAACCTTCTTTTTTACTCTTGCCAAAAATGCTTTCAACTATTCCAGAAGTGAAAATAATGATACCAGTATTATTAATAGCTCCGAGATACGCCATGATCAGTATGATATCTTTGAAGACTCCGATGTTTTGAGATCGATGCGGGTTAACTCTTTTGTAAATATTGCAAATCTTCCAGGCAGCAACCCTTATTTTAAAAAGAATCTCAAAAAGTAGTAACAACGGCAATATAGGAAGTGAAGTGCTGAAAAAAGCAACGTATCCAAACTCAATAATCATTTCAATGTAATCAGAT
>RSEH01000358.1:0-36661 GCA_006503475.1 Stentor roeselii
TGTATGTTTTTTGGAGGGATTTATTGCTGGGTTGATTTGGTGGAAACTAAGGGCAAGGATAAAGAACAGATCTTGATTAGTATGAATGCTCTTCAAGCTCAAATCAGGCCTGAAGAACAAGAAAATGATAGTTTGCAGCAGGAGTCTGATAAGGAAAATGAGAAGAAAGAAAATAATGTCCAAGTGAAAGATCCTCAAACTATAGGAGTCGGAATGGATCTAACAACGACCAACAAAGCAGATTTAGAAGCATAAAAATTCAGTTAGTAAGATAAAGACATTAATTAATGGATGAAACATCTGAAATACTCGACTTCCCCTCAGTCATAGACTTGACCTTGACAATATCAAGCTTAGGGATCGACTCATGCCATGAGCGAGTGTTCGAGCGATATAATAAACAGTTCCATTAATATCATGTAAAACATCGTCTTCAGTCAAAAAACCCAGATTCAATCAAGTTCTCAGGTTTCAAATCTCGATGACAGATATCATGTTGATGACAATACATGATCGCTTAGAACAACTGTTGAATACATTAGCCATGTGGGACTCTGAGAAGAATTTCAACTTAATAAGTCGACTGAAGACTTCCCCACCTGGACAGTACTCTAAAACAATATAGTAATTTTTCTCTATTTCATAAGTTTCAATGATTTTGACGATGTTTGGATCGTCAAGTTCTTTGAGTATTGAAATTTCTTTGACTATTGTCTGTAGTTGGTTAGCCTTTTCCTTTTTT
This sequence comes from Stentor roeselii, assembly GCA_006503475.1. Classification (NCBI taxonomy): domain Eukaryota; phylum Ciliophora; class Heterotrichea; order Heterotrichida; family Stentoridae; genus Stentor; species Stentor roeselii. The sequence goes on from RSEH01000358.1 coordinate 743, forward strand.
ATCTTTCGCTTAGCGATACTCTGAAGATCGAAGATCTTCAGCTCTGAAATGCTTTCTTGAAATTATAATAACTTGCTAATTGCTGGAGTTTAGGACTTATGATATATGTCGTGCTTGATGAATGTGTGATTTTCAATGGAAAGGATCAGAATGATTTTTATGGTTGTTTTTAATGAAAGATACTCGTTTCGAATTCCTACTTTTGATCATGTCTCTGAATTAGTTGATTTTTGATTTCTAGACTTCTTCTTAAGGACTGATCTAAAGGTTCACTCCTTAGAAAACTTATGAAAATACTTGGGTGTAGGGAGTGTTGTTGCATAATAATTAACTGCCTCTTAGTATTTTTACAAATATTTAAAAGTTTACAAAAGCTGCTAGTATCAAAAAAGCCTCGCTTTGAATATTGCCTCTAAGTTGAATGAAAGTGATATCGGGGCAATTAGGAATCACCTCAAAAAAGTTGATGTCAATGATTATGAAGTGATTAGTAATGATGAAATAGTTAAAAGATAAAAGAATTCACTAATAACTAATTAGCATATTGAAATTGTGATTTTTAGTTTTGATCTAAATGATAATCGAGAAATTGATTATACTGAATTGTTAATTGGGTGAATCTTACGAAGAAGCTTTTCTAATAAAGATTTATCAAAAGTGCCTTTTGAAAAAGTCGAAAGTGGTTCATCACGCCAAATGAAACACGAGAAGCCCTATGCGGATGTAACATTTTCCTAATATATCGATTACGAAATCGACCAAATTATTAGAGAAATCGACTAAAATTAAGTTGAATTAACTATCAAGAATTCATCAAAATGTTGAACCAGCGAAGTTTACTCAAAGACACTGATTAAAGTTTATCCTAAAGAATAACAAAAATCTTCTATTAATCAGAAATTCTTCAAATATCAAATAATCGAACTACTTTTTTATCTCCTATTCATCTTGTAATTAATCCATTTAATTCTTTTAAAGTTGTATTTATTATTAAAAAATTTGTTATAAATGAGAAGTCCCAAAATATTTGCAACAAGAAGAATTTGGGTAATGGCAATCCACATCGTCATTGGTTCTTTTATCTTTCTTTATACGTTTGGAGTCTTTAACTCAAGCCAGCTGAATATTTCAGCAAGTCTCGACTGGGGCGACCAAGAGTCTCTTTTCATTATGCTTTTCAGCTCATTTGTACCAGTTGGCGCTTTGGTAGGTACAATCATTACAGGTTACTTGATTGACCGCTTTGGAAGACGGACAACTATCATGTGGAATGACTGGTTATATATTATTGGAACAGTCATTCTTGTTATGCCTTCAACAGCGACCTTCGGAATCGGCCGGCTAATAACGGGATGTTCTGCAGGGATTTTTATGACTATTACCCCGATTTATGTCACTGAAGTCACTCCTGAAGCAATGATGAGCAAAGTAGGTCCAATCATCGTCATCGGTAATAACTAGGGCTGGTAGTCGCTTACGGTTTAGGTCTCGCCCTACCAACAGGAAACTTCAAAGACGATCCATTCAACTACTGGTGGTTAATCATGTACTTATTTCCAGCAACTCTTTGCCTCTACCAGTTCCTCTACTTTAAGTTCTTCTGTAAGTTCGACACTCCTCAGTTCTACATAGCGCAAAACATGACCCGCGAAGTAAGTCAAGCCCTTAGTCTTACTTACACAACAGAAGGAATGGAAGATGGTCACCGTCGTTTAAACAGCGAGTTCAAAGGAAAGTTCGGTTCAGGTAAAAAGCCAACAATTCTATCGCTTTTCACAGCTCCTCGTTTCCGTAAAATGATGAGAGTAGGAAGTCTTTTATGTATCCTAAATCAACTTTCAGGAATGGCAGCCATCATCTTTTACTCAACTTTGATATTCGGTAAATTAGGAGGAGGAGTTTTTTTATCAAGACTTCTCACGTTTATCATGGGGATTGTGAATTTAATTTCCGCATTTTTCAGCATCTTGCTTCTTGGGTGGTTTGGGAGAAAGACTTTGATAGTCTCTGGGCACTTTTTGATTTGTGTTGACCTTGTCTTACTCGGAGTGTTTTCAGGATATGCTGACGGTGGAGTCGAAGCTCCAGCGATTTTTGTGATTGTTTTCTTCTTGTTTTTTACTTATTCTTTAGCTTCAACGCTTTGGATGTATGTGGCTGAAGTTTTGAATGACCAGGTGCTGAGTGTTTGTTGTATCATGAATATGAGTACTACTGTTTTGATCACTTTTATTTTCCCAACTGCTGTGAATAGTGTTGGGATTAATAATAGCTTCTTGTTCTTTGCTTTTTGTATGTTTTTTGGAGGGATTTATTGCTGGGTTGATTTGGTGGAAACTAAAGGCAAGGACAAAGAACAGATCTTGATCGAGATGAAAGCTCTTGAAGATCGAGTCACTTCTGAAGAACGAGAAAATGATAGTTTGCAGAATAATTCTGATAAGGAAAATAAGAAGGAGGAAGATAATATCCATAAGAAAGATCCTCAAACTATAGAAGCCGAAATAGATCAAACCAGGACAAACAGGGCCGAAATAGAATCATAAATCCAAGCACTAAGATAAATACATTAATTACTAAATGAAATTTCTGAACTACTCGACTGTCCCTCAGTCATAGTCTTGACCCTGACAATATCAAGTTCAGGTATCAACTCAGGCCTTCCACGACCCTTAACAGGTTCAGTCTTGATATACTCAAACTCACAAATTTCATCACCAGTCTTCCCATGACAAACCCCAACTCTATTCCTAATTTTCTCATAAGTCTCTTCAACAGGAACTCCTTTTTCCTTTAAAGTCCAAAGTAACTTAATAAGAGTCTTTTCCTTATTTTTCAATCTTCTAACTTTCTTCTTCAAATTTTCACAAACTTCAGCATAAGTTTTATTCTCAGCAAGTAAAACTTTCCAAGAAGTACGATCATGAGGAACTTCACTTACATCAATATTCGTGATTTTCAACAAATGCTCCTGTAAAGTCCTACAATTCCCTTCACGTTCTTCAAGACTTCTAGCAAGTTCTGCATTTTCCCTTGAAAGTTTCTGAATTTTTCTATGAAATCTTCTTCCTTCTTCAGCTGCTTCTCCAAGTTTTTTCCTATTTTCAGCTAAATCGTTTTTAATTCTTAAATTTTGAGTTGGAGTGAGACTTTTAAAGCAGTCTTCGTAAAAACTTTTTATTTTTTTGAGGACCTGGCCAAAGACTTTGTCTTTGGCGATCACTTCATCGAAGACTTCTTGAAACTTGTAAAAGATTTCAAATGAAAGTCCTTTTTCCTTTTGAAAAGCTGAAATTTCTTCAAGTTTTGAGTCGATGGGGTAAGTTTGACTGTCGATACTTCTGGATTCTCGAAGAATTACCTTTTTTTTAACAGGTTCATTTTTTTGAAGTTTGGTGACGAAGGACCTGTTAAGTGTTTGCTTTAAAGGTAGCTTTGGGTTGAGAGGGGGAGAAATAATGGGATTTGAGAATTTTCCTTCTTTTAATGTAGACTGTGAACGAATTTTTGCGATTTTTTTGGAATAGGGAGACTCACAGTGCATGTCTAGTTTTTCAGTTGATTGGCTGAAGTTTGACTGATGAAAAAATGAGTCGTTTTTTATGATTTCAGGTTTTTTTATCTGGATTTTTTTCATTTTTGACATGGTTTATCTTTCATTATTGATTAGTATAAAATATTTATCAGTTCCTTCAACGTTATTGAAGGTCTCACTTGTTTTCGTTTAACGTTGCAGTTTGCTATCATTTCATAAACTTTTTTTGAAATAACTGCTTCTTTCATTCGAGGAAATGAAAATTTTAGAGTTTCAATTAGGTCTAACTGGCTAAGAAGTCCTTTTTCTCTTGAATCAACGAAACGGTAAAAGACTATTTAAGACTTACAGATGATCTTTTGCTTATCGATACTTTCTTTCATGATAACTGGAGGACTTACGAAGAAGTAATAAAAACCACTGAAAAAATTTGTTTGGACTTGCTCGATACATTCAGTGAAAATGAAAATATCGACCCAAAGACTGCGTTTTAAGATGTTGTTGATTATCATGAAGTAGTCTTCTGCAAGTAGGTACTTATCAAGGAAGAATTGTTTTATCACTGGAAAAAATATTTCAGGTTTCTCGTTGTTTAGTCGGGACCCTGTTGATAAGTTTTTTCTGTATAGGATGATAAAATTTTCATATATTATTTGGTACTGTTCTCGTGAGTCTGATTTTAGGTTACATACTTTGTTCTTTTCGAGTGTGTCTAGAAGTGAAGAGCTGCAGATGTAGGAACGGGATGAGGAGTGATCTGATTGATTGTTCGAGATAAATGAGTGGGAGAATGATTTACTTCGGGGTCTTACTTGAACTGATAGATTGCCGATAAGATTCTGTATCAGTCTAATTTTATAAAAATCATCAACATCCTCAACTTGCAGCTTTTTCAAAAGTTCTTCCTTGAAGTTTTCCATATAATAATTGTGCTCAGAAACCTACCAAACTCTAAAATTCCTTCAAATTCACTAAAATAAAATAATCTCACTAAGCCACTGCATTAAAAATCTCAGATGGCCACCAAATCATTCGTGCTTCAAAGATACTCCACTTTAAAATCCTTTAACGCACACGAGCAGTCAATTCAATGCAACATAGACCAAAGTTCAGTATGCTTCTCAACAAAAAACGACATAACTCCAAAGACCCAACCGTCACTGATTCCATCATTCGACTTATTTCTCAACACATCAAAAACCGATAATTTTTTCAAGAAGTACTCGTCTCCAGTGCATCCGATTCCAAAGTACATGAAAGCCAAGTCTCAATATTCAAGTAAAAATTCTTTATTTGCCTCAAGAGTCTCTTCAAAGCACTCCGTTCGACGTAAGCTGAAAATAATTAAAAGTACAAAAAGTGAAGAAAAAGGAAAAAATTTTAAAGAAAGTCAATCTGAATGTAAGTTTGTTAATCCTCTTAAGCAGGAAAGGAAGACGAAGAGTATTATGGACTATTACAAGGAGTTGGTAGTTAAGCCGAAAGTACGGAGAAGGACTCTTTATAACCATCATAAAGAAGTCAGTAGTCAGAAAGGTTTTAGGACAAAGTTACAAAAAGACCCTAAAATAATTCGTGATTCTTTTGGAAAATATACTTATTCAGATACTTACCTACTCGATGCAAAAAAACAGGCAAAAATAATAATAGCATTAAATTAATTATTTTAATCAAATTCACTGTTTTCCTTGAAAGTCTTTATAAACATCTGACATCTTCCTTTAAACAACTTTCTTTTTACCTTCTGAATTGACTTGTTAGTTGTTGTCGAGTTTCCATTTTTTACTAGTTTCTGAGGAAAACCTGGAAAATGCGCTGAATTTGCACTATAAAGCAAAATACCGACCCAGTCACAATAATTCACTGAAGACCCTGAGACTGAAATTTCACTTGGATTTGAATTTGTTGGTTTTTTTAAGAATGGAAGCTCTTTTAACCTGCGCTTTTTAAAACGATTTTCAACTCGCTCTGGAAGAACACTTCTCAACATCACTGATATCGGGGAACTCGAAGGACGACCCTCGGAAAGTCCACATTTAAGTGAATCGCTTGGGTTTGATGATGACTGATAAGCCAGTTCTACTCTTGGGATTGAACTTCGCTTTTTACGAAAATTTGATAGGATTTCTTTTAGAGTATCAAATTGTTTTTCTTGGTCGTTTGTTGACTTTCGACGGTGGATGTGAACTTTTAGTGTTGGGATTGATAGGTCGTTTGAACTATCGGTTCTTGGCTTTTGAAACATTTTTATAACGAGAATGAAGAATTTTAGATGGGTTTTTTTTTGGATTTGGAGAGATGGTTATTTTGGAAGGTTTTTGAGGGGTAGGATTGGGATTTAGGAGGTTGATGGAGGAGGGCTTTATTATGAAGATTATATGCTTAATACGAAAGGATCACAAATTTATGCTTATGGTAGTAATTAACATTTTTCCTTTTCAATATATCTTTAAACTATTAAAGCCCAAATCCACCTACGCCTTCAGTCGATCTATAAAAGCGCCAACGAGTATAAGGAGCTGAAAATCATGATGAAAAGTTTTTTACTGTCACCCCAGTCGAGACTCGCTGAAATATTTAACTGGCTTGGGTTAAAAACTCCATCGTATACAAAAAATAAAAGGGCAGATCACAATGTGAATGTTCATTACCCAGATCCTTTTGCCTGCAAATATTTGTTTCTTTACCATTTCCTTATAATAACGAAATCTTATTAGAATGATATATAAAAACGAAGAGGTTGGAATAACTTTTATGGATTTTTAGGTCTTAGGGGATCTATTCAGGGTGTTTCTAAGATTCTAGGTTTGAGGATAGACTTTAAAAATAATTTTTAATAATATTGACTTGTTCTGTAGTTTTATTATCAATTCAAGCGAATTTGATTTTCTTGTGTTTAAAGATTCAACAATTTTTGTATTTAGTAAAAGTCAAGATCATTTAATTATTTCTGATAGTTTCTTCTGAATATATGAAAAGTTGAGTTTTGTAAACACAATAAAATTTTTCGTTCATTTCTCTTTGAAAATATATAAGGTTAGTATTGGTAAACAAAGACTCTTAAAATTTTTGATGGATAGAGGAGTCCCTGAATGATTTTTAGGCCTAAAACAAATGAATACTTGAAAATTTTTGAAATTCGAAAAAGTTAGATGTACTATTTTTGATGCTAAATAGAATTGTTTTGTTTCAAGGTCTCAAATAGTAAAAATATTATTATAGATGCTTAGAAATACCCTCCATTATATTTCGAGTTAAACAAAATAAACATGCAAAATATTTTAACTACATGGTTGCTGTTCATATTAGGACTGGAAACAAAAAAATAAGATTACAACTTACCTGCTAATAATCTAAATTTATTAGTTTCTCATGATTCACTTCTACCATAATCTTGATGATAAATTTTGAGCGATGTACTCCTTGTTTTCTAGATGTTTAATAAAGGGACATAGTATTCTGCAACCAAATTTGATTTAACTAATTTTTCAAAACATTTTATATTTTGTCAGCCCTTTGATAATATTCGATTATATCAAGACTTGCATCACCCCAGAAACCTATTCTTTATCCAATACCTGACAATTCATAGTATTTTATAAAGCATGTTATTTAATGCTAGATCAGTTTCTTTTATTCAAATAAAACTCTAGCATGCATGATTTTAACTTGCGGAGTTTCATTTATGGGCTTAGGAGGTTTGAATAGATAAAAAACCCTGTTGCTTGAATCTGTTAATAATATTGGCAATTCCTTGATTATCTTGATTAGAGCATAAACTGATGACAAGGTCTGATCCAGATCACTTACCCTTGAACCAAGTACTCTAAAAATACTCTACAAAGTCTCGATATCTAGAAATGAATCGACCTTTCCTTGATTGATCTTTAGATCTTGAATAAAATCGTTAATTCGATCAAATAAACTTACTTTTAATTTGTATATCAATAAGTGCTTCTTTTACAGGAGAGGATGATTTAATTATTCTGTAACTTCTAAAAATGTCTCAGAATAAGACACTTTCCATACTAATATCAGAGAGAGGTCAATTAATTGAAAAGATTAAAATGATTTAGCTGATATTATGCTTAGCAGAGGTTCTCTGTTAACTTTTAAAGATTACTAATCATATAATAATTATTTTTTCTTTAAATTTATTGTATATCATAAAATTGTAAGGCATCTAAGCATTTAACCATAAATTCTAGAAATTTTTTTTGATTAAAATTCAACAATTAACTTTACTAAGATTTTTTATATCCTTCTTGATGAGATCTCCCTTAAATTATGAATTTCTTGATAATTAAATCCTTTATGGATTCTAGAATTTTCTCAAGGTTGAAGAATATTTTAATTTTATATAGTTTACTGATGAGATACCTTGCAACTATTTTTTAATTAATTAGAGAGAATCTCTTTTAATTTTAGAGATTTGAGTGAAAATTCCAGAAACTTGGTGTTTTTTCGGTAATATGAAGGATAGCTTCTTTTTTCAAGAAAAATCTTGTTGTTTTCAGAAGTTGATAATCATCAGGTTTTTCCGAAAAGTAAAAATAGCTGAAATTATCATCTTGCCATAGTCTAAATATTCTAAGATTATTCAAAAAATCATATTTTTCAATTACTGTAAAGTTAATATCTGCTTCATTTATTCCTAATTGTTTTATTTGTCTTAGCCTATTATTACAAATCTCACCATTAAATATATGAAAAAGAATATGAAGGCCTCAGAAGAAGGATAATTTTTATTCTTTTTCATTTTTATCGCCTCTTATTTAAGGCTTACCGTTAATTTAATTTTCTCTAAGGTAACTTATTCACCTTTAGAAATTCAATTTTATTATAAGATAAAATAATAATTGCAGGATATGAGGAATTTAATATATCCTAAATTAAAAGTACTTCAATAGATTAAAGTCTATCCAGGGATTTAGGGAATTTTTCTACTTTTAATCAAAAATTTTGACATTAATTTATTTGATATAAACAAGTGAGACATCTTACCTATCAATATTTTCTATTGTTTTTATTTATTTTAAACTTTGAGGTTAAAACAAGGAGCACTTTCAGCCATTTTAGGTCTTTGATAACGGAAGGTGTTTTTATCTATTTATATGACTATTTTCGCTCAATATGGTAGATTAATTTTACACTTCAGTAAATCTAAAAACTTACAAAAAAATCTTAAGTCAGGTTTCAATTTTTTAATGGGTTTAAAATGACTGAAATGTTAGCTAGTTATAAGCATTCAGTTTCACCTTTACCGAAATTTAAAGTGCTCCTTAAAGGATCGAATGATTATTTAGGTTTAGTGATTTTAAATCTTTATAAATTGAGCTTCTATAGCAAAAAAAGACTTTTATTGTCATAAAAATATACTAAAATTGAAAAAAATAATGGATCTTGAAAGAAACAAGGAAAATTTTCAAGACACTGAATGAAGAATAGTTATTAAAACCTAAGAAAGTTCTATTTCTTATTATCCTTAAACTTCAATATTAGTTGAGTCTAATGGACTCACTTTACTTCCTTTATAATGTTCATGAAACAATCCAAACTGATAATCTAATTTTTTTGAATGGTCAAGACACTTACCAATATTTTCTCTGTTTTTTTTATATTTTTCAAATTTGTCAACATAATCTTCAATCGTTCCCATAAGAGCAATGAAAGTCCCCATGAGTCCAAAGACAGACCCAAGTAAGCCTCCTAAAAAGTTAAAAACTGATTGCCTTTCAAGTCTAGTAGTCTCCATGGCAGTTTCACTTTTATATATCACAACTTTCAAAAATACGTAAATATTTGAATAAATCCTATATTAAACTCACATTTCATATGAAAGTCGTTGTCCTAATGTGGGCTCTTGACTTGAAAAAACATGAAAACCCGCTGATTTTTTAACTTCTTGACTAGATTCATAAGTAAAAACCTTTATAACTATTACAGATGGAATAAATTTGAAATAAAAAATAGTTGGATCAACTCCTCGAAATGCTAAATCATTTGAATCTGTGCTAATTGTCATAATTCCAGTACTTGATTCTCCAGGTATTGAAGAATCAGATGTGGCTGACACTGTAAAGGCAGTTGCAGAGCTTGTTTCTTCTTTCATTTGGACTAAAATAGAGGCTTGATTTGAAGGAAGTGATAATTTCGAATATTTCACGATAACTTCACAGTTGTTTTGAACTTTTTGTCGAGAAACAGTCCTTTTTTCATATGATAGATCTTTTTCAATTACTATAATTTTTCCTTGTTGAGTATCGAATTTTCTGCATTCGTCTCCATACATGTAAAAAGTAAAGTTAAAAATAATTTTATCAGAAATTATTTCATGGTCTAGTGATATTAGAGGCACCAAAGCTCTTAATTCATAAGTATTACTATACCCAAAAGCCAATGAGGCAGTGACAACAGTTAAAACAGCAGATAAATAAAAACCCAAAGAAAACACTCCACCAACTAAATTTCTTCTCAAAATCACAGGAACCCCAAGTTCATGTTTATGGTTCGCAATAAACAAATCCCATTTTTCAACGACCTTTCTGAACCATTTAAAGCACAAAATCATTAAAAAGCTAAAAGCTCCAACTGAAATGAAAACTCGAAAAAGGATTTCAACAATATATTCATATTTTTTACTATCATTTTTGAATTGAGCAGGTTGAATTGATTGATTTGGTTGAAGAAAATAAGCAGATCTGATACTTGGACTTCCGATAGGACATACAGAATGTGAAGGGCAATGTCTACAAGAAACAGCTCCTTCAATATCAGAGTATTCTCCGTAAGGACATGGTAGACATTGAGCTACACCAGTCAATGCAGTTTTATTACTGAAAGAACCTTTGGGACAAGGTAAACATTGTTTTTTTAAATAATAAGTCCCTTGTTTGCAAGGATTACATTCTGAACCATTTGTTCCTTCACTGCATGGAAGATGCATCCACTCAGAGTTTTTAAATGAAAGCTCATAAAAATTGTTACTTATTGTGATAAAAGAACGAAGATAATCAGCTGAGCTTATACCTCCAAATATATAAATAGAGTCTTTGTAGTGAACTGCTGAATGTCCATACAAAGTAATCATTTTTCCTATTTCTTTCTCAGAATTCAAACTAAAATTATAGATACTCGAACGATTTTTAGACAGATCATAGACAATCAAGGGGGATCTTACAATATAGTCGAATATGTAACCACCAATGATAAGAAATTGGTCTTCAATTCTAAGTAATGTCGATTTTATCTTGACTTGAACGTTAATATAAGTCTTATTAATATTCGTTATCTGTAATCCATCCAATTTTATCATATGCAAGTAATTATTCGGAATGGATTTAAATGACTGACCTCCTAGAATATAAAGAATTACCGAATCCCCTTCAGCTATACAGTAAGCATGACAATCATGAATATCATTCCCTAAAATCGAATTTTTTTTCGGTATTTTAATTTGTGTATATTTTTTATTTTCATATGAATAATGCCAGATCTCATCAAATCCTCTTATTTGATTTTTTCCTCCAATAATATATAAGGTGTATTGAAAATAAGCGATACAAGAACTACCTCTAGGTGTCGGTGCTTCACCTTGGAACGTAAGAGGATACCATATATTTTTCGGTTCAAAGTAATAATAAAGGTCATTAAAATAAGTTTCCTGATAATTTCCTCCAAATATAAGCATGCAAGTCGATTCAACTAACACACAAGGACTATTCGACCTTGGAGAAGGAGAAGTTCCTAAAAATGTAACACCTTCCCAAACTTTCTTCTCAAAGTTAAATCTCCACATATCACTTAAAACTGAACTATCTCCATTAAGATATGCCATTTCACCTCCATAAACATACATGTTTTCATTGATTACAACACTGCAATGAAATTTTCTAGCAGGAGGACTTAAAAAATTAGCGGAAATTGTTGAAATACTTAAGTTTCTATCTTTTACTTTGAACATTATAATGTCATTTGTGAATTCCTCATCATTTCGACCGTATAACAAGTAAATCTTGTCTTCAATGATGAGTCCTGGCGAGTTGTAACGTTTTTCATTTGGATAATCACCAATTTTCTTCCAGGTGTTATCAATGAAGCCGAATCTGTAAACATCTGAGACCGTTTTTCCTGCGAAACTTGCTCCAAAAAGAACAAACATGTCATCTTTAAAGACAAAAGCATGATGATCTAGTCTTGAACTGGGTAAATCTCCTTGAACTTCAAGTATTTCCCAAATTTCTGTATTTAAATCGAACTTATATAATTCAGGTAAATTTTCTATTGAGTCTTCATCAAGTCCAAACAAGTAAAGACTGTCGTTGTAAAAGACTATTGAAGAAGCAGCTCTTTTCATTGGAATTTTTCCTTTTTGATTAATTTTTTCGTTAATCATTGCATCAAGGTCGATTCTGAGTAGTTCTTACAAGTAAAGGTCATTTGTTATCTCATTCAAAGCAACTCCTCCAAATATCGCAATTGTTTCTTTCCCTTTCCATTCAAACTGAGTAGACCCGAAGTCTATTAAATAAGGAAAAGGGTCTCCTGAAAGTGTTTCAATATTCCATTCACTGTTTAATAAGTTGAAAGAGTAACACCCTGACATTAAACCAAAACTTATGATTTTTCTGTCTTTTCGCATAAAGATTTGATGACCGTAAACATTTCCGTATTCGAACTTTGAAGTTGGGATTATTGTTGAGAATCTTTTACTTGTCAGGTTAAAGGAAATTATTGATTCGTAGGTTTTTGATGAGATTGGGTCCCAACCTCCTATTGTTATTATTTGGTCACCTGCCTTGTCGTATACAGCTGAGGACTGGACTGTCATTCTTGGAGGCGGAAAACTCTCTGGGATTGGAGTTAGACTTAGAGTCATTGCCTTTTGGAGTAAGAGAAGAAAATTCAACATTTATTAAAGATTTCAGAAAAATAGGTCTTTTGGCATATTTTGAAATTTTTCTGGAAAAATTTTGAAGAAGTGAAAGTTTTTGAGTTTTTTAGGTTTGAGATTGGTTTTTTTTATTTTTTTAATTAGGGGATGTTTTAGAATTGGGAATCATGAGATAGTGATTATTTATTAAATACATGATGATTGAGAGATAAATCGATAATTTTTTATGAGTTTTAGATTCAGATATTGATATGTAATAATAACTTAATCTGTAGAATAAACCTGATGATATAAGTATATGGAATAATAGTGCTTATATAGGAAAATATTATATGAATCAAGTAAAAAGAAAAAAATTTTGAAAATAAATATAAACATTGATTATACATTTTTTATATGAACTATTTGACTATGAATAACATTACATATGAAATCAAGCAAAAACTCTGAAAATTAAAACAAAAACTTGATTTACCAATTCAAATATTCACAAAATTACCAAAAATCCTCTTCAAACCAATCTCCCTCTACTAATCCTCCAATCCAAAAAAATACATAAATCTAAAACTCAACTCTTCAATAAAATCCTAACCTTACCTAAACATAATCAACTTCAAGACACGTCACATTAGCAGGATAAACCGACTTATCAAAATGCGTCTCAAAAAACTTTCCAAATTCAGCATCTAATTTTCTAGCCCGATATAAACATTTCTTCGTATTTTTTCTAACATCCTGTTTTTTCTCCAATTTATCAGTATAAACCTCAACAATTCCCATAAAAGCCGCAAAACTTCCCATAATTCCAAAAATCGATCCAAGCATTCCTCCAAAATAATTCAAAAAAGACTGTTTTTCAAGTCTAGTGATTTCCATTGCAGTATCACTTTTAAAAATCACGACTTTCAAGAATAAGTAAATTTTTGTATAAAGACTGAATAAAAATCACTCTTCCTGACTGCAAAGTCCTCCTAAAGTAGGTTCTTGACTTGTTAAAATATGGAAACCTGTGAATTTTTCTGTGGTTTGACTGGAGTCGAGGGTGAAAACCTTTGTAAAGAATACTGAAGGGATAAACTTGAGGTAAAAGACTGTTGGAATCACGCCTCGAAAGGCAAGATCTTGAGAACTGGTTTCAATTGAAATGATTTCTGTGCTCAGTTCTTCAGGGATTGAAGAATGTGAAGTCACTGACAAGGTAAAAGCAGTGGCTGAGCTTTTCCTTTCTTTCATTTGGACTAAAATATTACCCTGACTGGAAGAAAGGGTAACTTTATGATATTTTACTAAAACTTCACAGTTATTCTTTACTTTACGTCGAGTAACTTCTTTTTTCTTAAAAAAAATATTTTTTTCTTCTATTAAATCACTGCCATTTGAATGAATTTCTTCACATTTATCACCATACATGTAAAAAGTAAAATTAAAAACAATTTGCTCTGAAATCACTTCTTCATCAAGTGCAATAAGTGGCACCAAAGCCCTGATTTCATAAACATTGCTATACCCAAAAGCAAAAGAACTCGCAATAACCGTAAAAATACCCGTCAAATAAAAAGCAGCAGAAAAAATTCCACCCACAAAATTTTTCCTAAGAATAACAGGAACCCCTAATTCTTGTTTATGTCTAGAAATGAAAATATCCCATTTTTTCACTATTTTTCGAAACCTTTTAAAGCAAAACAAAAGTATTAAAATAACAACTCCTGATGAAATCAGGACATTCATAAAAATATTTAAAATTTCTTGATATTCTTTTGATTTTTTTTTGAATTTTGAAGGCTGAACTGATTGATTAGGTGTTAATTCGTAAGTTGAATTAAGAACTGTACTTCCTAAAGGGCAGAAGGCGGAAGAAGGACAGATCTTGCAAATAGCTGCTCCTTGGCCATCAGAGTAACTTCCAGAAGAACAGGGCAAGCATTGAATGTCGGAGGTCAAAGCGGTTTTATTGCTGAAGGTCCCCTGGGGACAAGGCTCGCAGTTTTTGTTAAAGAAAAAAGTTCCTTTTGGGCATGGAAAACATTCAGAGCCTGTTGTTCCTTTACTGCAAGGAAGGTCAAGCCAATTAGAATCATTAAAAGAAAGCTTGTAAAATTTGTTACTTGTTTCAACGTAAGACCGAAGATAATCCGCTGAACTTGTCCCTCCAAAGATAAATATTGAGTTTTTATAATGAACTGCTGAGTGACCGTATAAATTTATCGATTTTTCTATTTCTTTTTCTGATTCAAAATCATAAATTTTTGAAGATTTTTTTGATAAATCGTAAAGTATCAAAGGGTTCATCATTATATAGTCAAATATAAATCCTCCAATTATTAAAAGTTTTTCGTCAAAGTGAATCACGGATGATTTTGCTTTTATTTTTATGTCTAATGAAAATTTTGAGATATTTGTTATTTTTGAATCATTTAGAGTTAGATTGTAAAGTAAATCATTTGGAGTTGATTTGAAGGACTGACCTCCTAAAATTATGAGAAAGGTTGAAGTGTTTTTAGAGATCACTAAAGCATGGCAGTTATGAATGTCATTATCGAAAAATGAGGATTTTTTATTCATTTTAAATTGAGTGTAACTACTTGTTTCATAGGAAAATTGCCAAATTTCATTAAAACCTTTTGCTTTGTTTTTTCCTCCGATTATGTATAATGTGTAGTCGTGGTATGCTAGACATGAACTGCTTCTTGGTGAAGGGATTTCTCCTTCGACTTCATGTAAGAACCATTTGTTTAGAGGTTCATAGTAAAAAAAAGCGTCGTTGTAAAATGTGTCTCCGTAGCTTCCACCGAAGAAAACTAGGATGTTTGATTCGATTAGAAGACAAGGAGAGTTTGACCTGGGTGAAGGTATATGACCAGAGAAAGTAATCGCCTCCCAATTTTTATCTTCAAAATTAAATTTCCACATATCATTGAAAAATATCATATCTCTATTCAGATACAAAACCGACCCTCCATACATATACATATTATCATTAATAACTGCACTACAATGATAATTCCTAGCAGGAGGGCTTAAAAAGTTATAAGAAACAGTTGATAAACTTAAATTTCTATCTTGTACATGAAACAAAATAATATCATTTCTAAACTCCTCAATAGTCCTTCCATACATCAAATAAATCTTATCATCAACAATAATTCCTTGTGAGTTATACCTTTTCTCATCTTCATAATCTCCAAGTTTCTGCCAAGTCCCATCATTGAACCCAAATCGAAAAACATCAGAAAGTATCTTCCCATCTAAATTTAACCCAAAAAGCACAAACATATCATCTTCATACACAAAAGCATGATGATCTAATCTTGGACTAGGAACTTCTCCTTTGACTTGAACTATTTTCCAAGTGTTACTTTTTAAATCGAAACTATAAAGTTCTGATGTTTTATTCTTTGAGTTCTCGTCAAGACCGAAGAGGTAAAGACAGTCTTTGTAATAAACAAGTGAAGATGCTGCTCTTTTTAAAGGAATTTTCCCTTTTTGAGGAAGTTTTGTGTTTATCATTGTTTCAAGGTCGATTCTGAGTAAGTCTTACAAATAAAGAGAATTTTTCATTTCGTTTATACCTAGTCCTCCAAATATTGCTACTTTTTCTTTGCCTTCACTTTTGAATTGAATCGAACCGAATTCGAGAAGAAAAGGAAAAGGCTCTCCTGAAAGTCTCTCTTGTTGCCATTCGTTGTTTTCCAGGTTAAATGAATAACACCCTGACATTGAACCCAAACTTAAGATTTTTCGGTCTTTTCTTAGAAATATTTGATGACCTGCTACTTTTCCGAAGTCGAAATTGGAAGTGGGGTAGATTATTGAGAATTTATTGCTGGTTAGGTTGAAGGAGACTATAGAGGCGTATAATAGAGATGAAGTTGAATCCCAACCTCCTATGGTAATTATTTGATTACCGATTTCGTCGTATGCTGTCGCTGATTGTATTGTTACACTAGGTGGTGCAAAGGTATTAGGAATCGAACTCAAGGTAAGCGCCAAAATATTCTCTAATAAGAGCATTAACAACAGCATTTATAAATAAAGTAACTAGTCCTGATATAAATTTCAAATTTAAATATTTAATGATATCTATTTTACCAATTCTGAGTATCTGCTTAGGTAAAAGCAAAGTCAAGGAATATGCAACGAAAGATGTTATCACGAAGTTGATTTATGAGATAACTCCAAATAAATAAAACTAAAAATTCAATAAACTTAACTCTATGTCTAAGCAGAGGAAGGGCTTATCATGAACTTGACACTTCCCAAGCATGAGAATCTAACTCGAACTTGAACAGTTGATAATCATAAAATTCTTGGTCCCATCATATCCTAGAACTAAATCAACTCATTCTAAACCAAACTAATAAGACCTTTTACCAGGACTCTCTCCGTTTTGATTAGCTTTTTGACATTGACAAGGTAATCCAAGTTAAACCTACAGGAAAATGTCTTATTATATAATAAAAGTTCAAACCTGTAAAAACTACAGGAAATGTCTTTTATATAATAAAAGTTCAATCCTTTAATATAAAGAAAATATTTAAATTCCTTTCGAAAGCTCGAAAATCATAAAAGTTGAGCTTCTCAAGAGACTTCAATTTTTAATTCGTTGAATTAATCTTAAAGTAGCATCCTGTCTGAAGCCCTCTGGAAAATTTTCGTGGCTTTTCTGAGGAAAGTTTGTGGCCTGAAGCGATAATTGCACTTTATATTTGAAAATCTAGATATCAGGTTGAAGTATTACAGGATTTATTGATTATCATTGAACTATCAAAGACACTGATTGTTATGAATTTATTTCGGTTGAGTCTTACAATGATGAAATGTGAATAAAACTCACTGAATGTGATGAAATGTGAATAAAACTCACTGAAGGTGATGAAATGTGGATCAGACTCTCTGAAGGTGATGAATGTTGAATGGATTTCGTAGAGAGTCTGAAAGAATAGGGTTAATAATAGAATTTATTTAGAATATGGTTAAGTGGCTTATATTAGAATTTGAAGAAGATAGGGTTAATAATAGAATTTATTTAGAATATGGTTAAATGTCTTACAGTAGAATTTGAAGAAGATAGTTGGTTAATAAAAGAATTTATTTAGAATATGGTTAAATGGCTTACAGTAGAATTTGAAGAAGATAGTTAAAGAAATTAGAATGAAATATCGATTAAGGAATAGGATAAATAATTTAGTTAATAGATGTAAATTTTATGCTGTGCTACAACAGTGTTATATTTAGCCTAAAACAATATTTGGATAAATTTAAGCTTTATAAATTTCTCATTTTCAGCTATTATATTTTTCTAGACTTATCAGTAGTTCTACCTAAAAAGTCATCTTATTCAAAGTTATGACTACTTATTCACAATTTAACTTATTCAAGTGTAAATTTTCAAAATTGTGCCAATCAAGTTAAATTTATTGACATCCAAATCATTAGGAAATAAAAATAATTGAATCTGTCTTTTTAATACTATAACATAAATAATAATTCAGGTCTAAGTTCATCATTTATGAAGTTTATGATATTATTAAAATTTTTAAGATTAATTCAATCCGATTAAAGGAACTTGGGTTAATTCCTCATCAATTACTAAAAATTATTAAAACTAAAGCATATCAGTACTTGACGGCTGCTTCAAATCTTTAATTTTGAAAACATCAACTGGAAATACCTTGGCTGTTGATAAACTAACTTGTAATCTACCAAATTCAAATCCTAACTTTCTAGACTGATTTAAACATTTCGTAACAATTCTCCGTTTTTTCCTGAATTTTAAGTATCGATCTACAAATCCTTCAGAAAGTCCTAAAATTGCTTCAAAAGTTCCCATTAAGCCAAAAATCGAGCCCATTAATGCTCCAATAAAATTAAAAAATGTTTGTTTTTCTATTCTTTTGGTTTCCATTGCAGTATCACTTTCAAATATAACTACTTTGAAGAATAAATAAATCTGAGAATAAAGTCTGCATGAATCTTACAGCTTTTGAGGAAACTGACCTCCTTGCACTGGCTCTTGATCAGAAAAAACATGAAAGCCAGTTGAAGTTTTGGTCTCACTGCTAGTTTCAAGTTTGAAAACCTTTATAAATTTTACAGAAGGAATAAATTTAAAGTAAAATTCAGAAGGATTAACTCCTCTAAAAGCAACAAACTTGTTAGCAGTACTAATAGAAGTACTTATACTACTAACTTGCCCAGGTATCGACGAGTTTGAAGTAACCGAGCAAGTTAAAGCACTAGCAAAGCTTTGTCTTTCTCTCATCTGTACAAAAACAACTGCTTTTTTTTTATTAATTTTAAATTTTCTATACTTTAAACTGACAAAACAATTTCCATCAACCAAAAAGCTATCCTGTTCCCTTTGACTATACTCAAACCCATCTTCAACAACAACCAAAAAATTATCAAAGCTTTCATTATGAACACATTTATCTCCATACATATACATCGTAAAGTTAAAAATCATCTGTTCAGAAACAACATCTTCATCCAAAGTAATCAAAGGCACCAAAGCTCTAAATTCCTCCAAATTATCAAATCCCATCACCAGACAACTATTCACAAAAGTAACTAAAGCGACCAAGTAAAAACCAAGTGAAAAAACTCCTCCAGTGATAGTTTTCTTATAAATCACAGGAACTTCTAGATCTTGTTCATGACCATCAACGAACAAGTCAATCTTTTTTAAAACCCTTCTAAATTTCGAGAAAGAAAAAAAAATCATAAATGAAAGAATTCCTATTCCAAGTACTAAATACCAAAGAACTTTTAGTACTTTGTTAATAGTTTCAATATTTTTTTTATATTGAGAAGGTTGAGAAGTTTGATTTGCAGTTATCTTGTATTTTGACTTGAGACTAGAACTTCCTAGAGGACATTCAGAGTAACTTGGGCATTCTTTACAAGAAACAGTTCCTGTTGTATCTGAGTATTCGCCGTAGTTGCATGGAAGGCACTGTCTCATACTTATAAGAGAAATTTTTTCACTAAAGGTGCCTTTTGGGCAAGGATCACATTTTCCATTGTTGTAAAAAGTCCCTGCCTTGCAAGGAAGACAATTTTCTCCTGATGTTCCTGGACTGCAAGGTAATGATATCGGATCTGAAGGTTCAAATGAAAGTTTTAACAGGTTGTTAGAAGTAATGAAAGAACTTAAATAGTCAGTTGAACTTGTCCCTCCAAATATAAAAATCGAATTTTTATAATGAATTGATGAATGACCTTGCAATGAAAGTGAATCGATTTTTGAGTCGAATTCAAGAATTGTTGTTGAAAGAGTAGACAAGTCAAGGAGTATTAAAGGATTTGATACAATTGAATCGTAGATAAATCCTCCTATGATAAGGATTTTGTTTTCAAAAGATATGATGGAGGACTTGGATTTTATGGGTTCTTTCAGAAGATTGGAATGAATTTCAAGGATTTCTTGGTTATTAACAGTGAGGTTGTAAATGTACATATTTGGATGAGAATCAAAAGATTTACCACCTGTTACTATTATTGATATCACCTGACTATCAGCACTTTCCTCAACCCAAGAATGACAATCATGAAGATCTTTCTTAAAAATCTCATTTTTTGCAGTAAGTTGATAATAAATATTACTTTCATAAGTATAAACCCAAATTTCATTAAACCCCTTGTCATAGTTTTTCCCTCCAATGATGTAAAGTTTGACATTAAAGTAACTTAAACAACTACTGCTTCTCGGCGACAAGTTTTCACCTTCAGGTGATAAATTAATCCACATAGAAAGCGGTTCATAGTAAAAGTACAAATCATTTAAATAGCTCAGTCCTTCATTCCCTCCAAAGACAGTAATTGAGTTACTTTCAACAAGTGTACAAGCGAAATTTGACCGAATACTTGGTGCTTTGCCGGAAGTGGTGACAGTTGTCCAGGTTTGTGTTTCCAGATCAAATCTCCAAAAATCATTGAAACTAGTGACTTCACTATTCAAGGAATACTTTTCCCCTCCATAGACGTACATGTATTGGTTTATCACTTGGCTGCAATGAAATCGTCTTTCTGAAGGACTCTTGTAATTATAAGTGACTTGGTTGAAAGTCACGTTGTTTTCCTTGATTTCGAACTTCAAAATATTATTAAAGATCTCGGTAGTCCCTCGTCCATTTAATAAAAAGACCTGGTTTTCAATTAAAACACTTTGCATGCTGAATCTTCCTAAATCTGGAAATGATCCAAGTTTAGACCAAGTCGAGTCAAGGAAGTTAAATCGAAAGACATCATCTCGAAGTTCATTTTTAACAGTGACTCCAAAAAAGACATACATGAAGTTTCTATATACATGAGCTCTGTGGCTTATTCGAGATGAAGGCGTCTCTCCAGAAGTCCTAATGACTTCCCAGGTCTCCGAGTTTAAATCAAATTTAAACAACCGAGAGTCAAACTCATTAATCCCATCATATCCAAATAAATAAATTGAATCATTGTAAAAGACAAGACTTGCTGAAATCCTATTTCCAGGCCTTTCTCCCTTTTGACTAATCTCCAAATTCACCAAGTCATCCAAATCAAACCTTCTTAAAAATTACAAAAACAAGTCAGTCCTCATCTGAAACAAGTCCCTTCCTCCATAAACAACAACAAATTCTTTTCCATTTCTTTCAAACTGAACACCTGCGAAATCAAGAAGTTGAGGAAAAGAAATTCCTAAAAATTCTTCAATTTTCCATTCTTTGCTTTGAAGGTTGAAAGAATAACACCCTGCCATGAAGCCGAAAATGAAGATTTTTCGGTCTTTTCTTAAAAAGATCTGATGACCTGAAGCGACTCCGTAGTCAAACTTGGACACTGGAAAGATCTTTGAAAAGGTTTGGCTTGTTAGGTTGAATGAAATGATCTGGTCGATTGATTGAGAGTTTGATGGGTCGAATCCTCCGATTGTTATGATTTGGTTGCTGAATGAGTCGTATATTGATGATGAACGCACAACACTTATTGAAGGTGGATGGAACGATGGGATTGATGATATTGATAGAGACAGGGATTTGAATAGATATGAGAATAGGAGAAGCATTTTTTTTTTAGAAGATTTTAGAAGGGTTGAAGAGGATTTTAGCAGGAATAGAGATGGCTTGATTTTATTGAGGGTTTGGAGGGGTTTGGGAGGTGAAGTATTGAAAAATTAATATTTGATGAAACATCGTCATTGAAGACTATCAGCACGTATTCTAAAATTCATTCATTGAATTTCCTTAAAAAGCCAACTATTTAATACTAAAATATAAACGATTAAATGATATAATGATTTATCCTAAAATAATAATTTAAAATACTTTAGTCAAAATCACCTAAATTCAATTTCAATTCAATCATCTTCAAATCCAAGTGCTCACTCTAAAAATAAAAATAATAATCTCATATTTAACCTTTAAACCTAAATAAAAATTTCAATTCAATCCTAATCCCCAAGATTTCAAATCAAAATAAAGATTAATAATCTAACCTTTAAAAACAATCTCAAATATTTTATCAAATCCCTCAAATTAATATAAATCAATTTTCACCTTACATCAAATAAAAACTCTCTAAACCCCTAAAACCTAAACACTAGAAACAACTAAAATCTTCCAATTGGTATCCAAAGGAAAAACCTTTCCAATCTTATAATCATCTTTAAAATTTCCAAATTCAGACTCCATCTTTCTCGACCTACTAAGACATCTCCTCGCATTTTCCTTTTCAACCGAGCATTTCGAATACCGATCAACAAACCCTTCAACAACACTCATTCCAGCTCCAAAAGTTCCCATCAATCCAAAAATCGATCCCATTAAAGCTCCAAAAAAAGTAAAAATTGTTTGTTTTTCAAGTCTTTTTATTTCCATAGCAGTTTCACTTTCAACGATAACAACTTTTACATAAACATGAATCTGTGAAAACAAACTGATTTTTTCTTACAATTCTTTTGTTTGAAGTCCTCCTAAGACAGGTTCTTGATTTTTAAGGACATGAAAACCTGTTGAGCTTATTGACTGAGAAATTGTTTCTTGAGTGAAGACCTGAGTAAAATTTACAGAAGGCACAAATTTAAAGTAAAATTCAGAAGGAGTCACTCCTCGGAAAGTTAAAAGTTTTGAACTTGGAGTAATTGATGTCCTGGCACTGCTGATTTCTTCGGGTATGGAAGAAGAAGATGATATTGTGCAAGTCAAGGCACTTGCATAACTGAGAGTTTCTTTCATTTGAAGTAAAATTTCAGATTTTTTGGATGTTAGTTTGAAGTCTTTGTAGGTGAAAGTTACTTGGCAGTTTTGGTCAAGTAACTCAGTTGACATGCTTCGAGATGAATAATCGAAACCTTCTTCTAGTAAGAATATCATGTTTTCGATGTTTGTGGAATTCTTGCATTGATCACCGTATATGTGTAATGTGAAGTTTAGTTTTAGAGAGTCGGAGATTATGGTTTTGTCTAGGGTGATTGAAGGGACCATAGCTCTAAGTTCATAAATGTTATCAAACCCTTGAACAAGACAAGCAATCACAATAGTAACAACAGCAACCATGTAAAATACAAGACTAAACAACCCTCCAGTGATTGTTTTTCTATAAACAACAGGAACTTCCAATTTTTGATCATGGCTATTAATATACAAATCAAATTTCTTCAAATATTCCCTAAATCTCGTAAACCCACAAATCGAAACAATAAAAAGACTCACAAAAATAATCACCAAAATCCAAAGTATTTCCATCACTGTATCTATCAAAAATGTATTACTTTCAAATTGACCTGGTTGATGAGTTTCATTCGCTGGAATCTTGAAAGATGAATCAATTCTCGAACTTCCAGTCAAACACTCTGAGCTTGTCGGGCACTGTTTGCATTGAGACTGCCCTTCAATATCACTATAATACCCATAACCACAAGGAATGCATTGTCTATTATTCTGAAGTGCTTTTTTATTACTAAAAGTTCCTTTTCTACATTTAACACAATTCCCTTCAGAGTAAAAAGTCCCTTCTTGACAAGCTTTGCATTCTTTTCCATGAGTTCCAGGACTGCAAGGTAAAGAAATTTTATCAGTTGATGTGAAAGTAAGATTCAATAAATTATTATTTGTTCTATAAAAAGATCTGATAAAGTCAGTAGAACCAGATCCTCCGAATATAAAAATTGAATTTTTATAATAAACTGCAGAATGTCCATAAATATTCAACATTGACTTACTCTGTATTTCGTCTTCTGACTCAAATTCAATCACTTCAGAGGTTAAAGTTGACAAGTCAATTAAAATCAAAGGGTCGACAACCACGTAGTCTATACTGAAACCTCCAATCACCAGGATCTTGTCTTGAAAACGAGTGATTGTTGACTTTGCCTTTCCGATAAGAGGCATTTTAATTGAAGTTACGTTGGTTATTTGATTTGAGTCTTTTATTGTTATATTGTAAAAGTTTTGGTTTGGAAAGGAATAAAAATTTTGACCTCCTAAGACTATCAGGCTGATGTCATTTGATAGATTGTCGATGTATGTGTTGCAATCGTGAATGTCTTGATCGAATATAGAAGGATTCTTTTTTAGTTGATGGTATTCGTTTAATTCATAGGAATATTTCCAGATTTCATTGAATCCTTCAATGCTGTTTTTACCTCCGATTATGTAAAATTTTAATAGGTGGTAAACCATGCAACTGTTGCTTCTGGGAGTTGGAAGGGCTCCATTTGCTTGGATTACTATCCAGGTTTCAAGTGGTTCATAAAAAAAGTAAAGATCATTCAAATAGTTCTTCTCATTTTTACCTCCGAATATTGCTATTGAATAACTTATAACAGATGTAGATGCGAAATTAGTTCTAACAGAAGGGGGGTCTCCATTAGTCGTCACTTCTTGCCAAACAGCTTTTTCCAGGTCAAATTTCCACATATCACTAAAAGTAGTCAACACCCCATCATAATTATAAATTTCTCCCCCAAAAACATACATAAACTGATTCATCAAATAACCACAGTGATAACGTCTTTCAGAAGGTACCTTAAAGTCATAAGTCACTCTTGTCAACGAAACATTATTCCCTAAAATCTCGAATTCAATGATATCATTAAAAAGATTAGTTAAATGCCTTCCATATAAAATATAAATCTTATTCTGAATCAAAACACTTTGAATATTATATCTTCCAACCTCCGGAAAATTTCCAAGTTTTTCCCATTTATTATCCAAAAAACTGAACCGAAAAACATCATCATAAACCTGACCCTGCAAAGAAACCCCAAAGAAAATAAATAAAAAATCCCCAAAAACATGTGCTTTATGAGTATATCTAGATCCAGGTGCTTCTCCAGAAGTAATCAAAATTTCCCAGGTATTTGTATTTAAATCGAATTTAAACAAATCATTTCTGTTTTTTTTATAAGTATCATCATCTCCAAACAAATAAAGAGAATCATTATAAAAAGAAAGGGAAAGACTAGCTCTTTTTTTCGGAGAATTTCCGAATTGTTGAATTTTTTCATTAGTAAATGTATCCAAATCAAACCTTTATAAACCTTACAAAAATAAATCAGAACTTATTTGATCAAAGTAAATCCCTCCATAAACAGCGACGTAATTTTTTCCATTTTTTTCAAATCGAGCTGCCCCGAAATCAGTGACAAGAGGAAAAGGTTCTCCAGAAACTTCTTCAATTTTCCATTCTCGACTATGAAGATTGAATGAGTAACACCCTGCGTTGTATCCTAAACTAATGATTTTTCTGTCTTTTCTTAAAAAGATCTCGTGACCTGAGACTACTCCGAAGTCGAACTTGGAGACTGGAGTGATTTTTGAGAACTTTTTACTTGTGAGGTTAAAAGAAACGATCAGGTTAAGAGATTTTGTGTTTGTTGAGTCGAATCCACCGATTGTTATGATTTGACTGCCTTCCGGATCGTAGATCGCTGATGAACGAACTTGACTTGACGGGGGGGACAGGAAGGTGGGAATTGGAGTTGTGATGAAAGATGATGAAGTTGCTAGTATTGAGACTAGGAAGAGCATTATTTATAGAAGAGGAGAAATTATTGTTTTTATTTGAGATTTTTTTAGTTGAGAATGGAAAAATTAGGATTATGGAAGAAAGAATATTTGGATTAGGATTTTTATTAGGTTTTTTATGGTTTTTAGTGAAATTGTTTTGATTTAAGATTTTGTTTTGTTGAGAATGGAAAAATTAGGATTATGGAAGAATGATTATTAGGATTAAGGATTTTTAGAAGGCTTTTTATGGTTTTCGGTGAAATTTTTTTGATTAAGATTTTGTTTACTTGAGAATGGAAAACTTAGGATTATGGAAGAATGACTATTAGGATTAAGGATTTTTATAAGGTTTTTGGTGTGTTTTTTTATTTCATTTCATTTAGTTGAGAATGGAAAACTTAAGATTATGGAAGAAAATTATTAGGATTTAGGATTTTTATAAGGTTTTTATTGTTTTTGGTGGAAATGTTATGATTTTATCTGGAATTCAAGTTTAATTGTCGTTTATAACTTTAATAGTTTTTCACAATGTCAGAAAGTTGATATTAAAGAGTTAGGCTAGAATATAGGTTGATTTGGAATAGAATATATTTCAGAAGTTGACACTTAGGTTAAATTAGAAGCTATTTTATTAATTCAAGTATTAATCTTAACATATAAAAGTTGATAAAATTTTTAGTTGTTTATTAGTGTTCTTAGGTCTCTAAATTATAAATAAGAGTTCTTCAATGTTGATAAATCTATTTTTCCTTATGATTAATATATATTTGATTCATAGATCAAATATCATATAAAATCAAAATTTGATACGGAATTAAACTCCGTAAACGATTTTTCTAGACAATATTATAAATTACTGATAATTGGCCTAGAGATTATTTAAACAGTTAAATTTTCCTTCATTTTTATCATAAAATACTTTCAGTACATTGATGAAACTGAATACTAAAATTCAATGAGCACTTAATTAAATTTTCTAATCTTTAATCTCATATTTGATTTAATTATAATTACTTAGATAAAATTGAAAAATTAGTTAAACGGAGTTTGAATAATTACCTATTTCAGAATATGCATCAAAGATAGTTAAAAAATTCCATCCGCCTGAGTTTATACTTATATCGAATTCAGAAATCACAGGCGAAAATCATAAAAGAATTAAAACATTTCAACTCATTGATAGTGAAAATCTACTCAATAATACAAAATTTAATCTTTATCCATCTTTAGAATATTTTCCAATCATCCATGATCTTTACGCCAAAGTCACAATATTGAATAACTAATTCAGATTTGAAAAGTTTACAATTGAAAGGTATTATTCTTCTTTAATTTAAAGGTTTCTAATCGTTATATAATATTAAGGTAGTAATTCACTTCAAATCGAAAGAAATACTTGTGAAGAGTTCAAATCAAACTAATTATTTTTATTAAGAATATTTCGAATTGATGAGATAGCATTTTGATTAGTTTACAAATAGTTTTCATGAATCTTTATGAATTTTTGATCAATTATTATTATTAAGGTTTTAATTTTGTATATTGGGATTTGGATAATCATCAAGAATAATAGTAATAGCATCATAAAAAATATAATTCTAGTAAATTGAGATTTTCTTAATAATTATTCAAGAATAAGAGTGATATATCTTAAAGTTTATAGTTATAAGTTTAGTAGTTAATTCCTCGAACATAAAATTGTGATAATATCTAATTGTAATGATAGAGATGCGAAATTTTAATGGATTATTTTTATAATATAATTACATTAGTCTCTACTATTTATTCCTAGTAATTCTCTAATTCATCATTCTTCATGCAAATAATAACTAAAGTAATATAAAACTAATATAATCATTTACTTAGAGATAATGCATAATCCAATTTAACATCTTCAATCATTACTAAAACAACATAAAATCCAAAATTCCAACAATATCAACTTCTTCAAACAATCCTCCAAATCAAACCAATCACTTAAAATCACTGAAAAAAAAGAATTCAACCCTAATTACCATCATCACAACTAAACCAATTCCACTTCCTCAACTCGAAAATCTAATTCCAAAAAAAAAATCCAAAAACTTCCAAAAAATCCAAAAACTTCCAAAAAATCGCTAAAATCCAAAATCCTAAATCCTAAATTTCAAATCCTAAAAAAACCTAAAACTTCAACCTCCAAATCATCCAAAATCTCTAATCTAAAATGGCAGTGCAGCAAGCAGAAAAACTAGCTCTCGGTGCCTCAAAATACATAAAGCCAATGCCTCGACCATTCACTCGAAAGACCGAGGAACAAATGAGCGAGTACTACGGTTTAGGTCATTTCCACTGCAAGGCTCACGAAGAGTTATCAAAACAACAGCAATTAATATCATCATCATTTAAGTCAAGTCCATTATCAGAACGTGTGAAACTTGCACAACAAGAGCTTGAAATCTGGAAAGCTTACATCGAGAGTCGTAAGGCAGACCTTCCAGAAGTCTTTCAAATATCGAAATCAACTTTGAATCGTCTTCATCGAGTATGGGCGAGTCAGCTTCACAGAGACTGTGACTCGATTGAAGGTGCACGAATGCTTGATTTTCATTATCAATTTACAGAGCATTATCAGTTTGATATCCCTACTGATAAGAGAAGTCTCTTTGAAATGGTTCATCCTCATGCGGGGTACATGGTTTGTATGCCTTATAGATTTACTTTCAATAAACTCATCGATTTTTATAATGTGCAACTTGTTGCTACTTATGAAAGAAGCTTGGGAGAGGAAATTCTTAGTCGACAGATTAGTTGTTTTAACTACTTTTCTTGTATTGCGGAACCTGATGCGCTACTTGATTTGAATAAGGCTAATCAGGTCATGCAATGTTTTAAGTTTCAGAAATTTGAGAACTTGATTGAGTTTAAGAAATATTTTCAGTGGACTTTGAAGGAATTTCCTGATGAATTTAAAGGATTTAGGGATGGAGAACCGTTTTTAAGGTTTGCTTTGGTTAGGAAGATATTTTTAGATTATGGGTTATAATGGGTTGAATGGAGTTTTTTTGGATGATTATGGGTTAGTTAGGCTAAAAGATTGCACAGTCCATACATCCTGTTTTAGAAGACGAGGTCGATCTCACATCCTTTGACATACCTCCAGGTGTTTCCAATTTAGCTCTCATTTGTTGAATCGCCAGTTCTTTCCCCCTAATCTTCCCATCTTCATCTTTAATTTCCAACTCAAGTTTCTCCAACTCTTCCAATCCAATCCTTTCCTCATCCCTCATAATTTTTTTCAACCCTTCAATATCCTGCCTAACCTTAATATTTTTTTCCTCTTCTTTCTTCTTTTCCTCAATCTGGAGTTTGAGTTTAACCTGGACAAACTCTTCACTAACCTTCAAAACACTATCCTTCGTATAAGCCAAGTAACAAACCGCACAAGCCCGTTCAGTCTTCTGACTTTCCGGGTGTTCAACTTGCAAAAAGCAGCACTTTTCACAAAAAGCATGATAACAAAAGTGACAATAATACTTCTTATTATCATGTTTATCAAAAGTCGACACACATCCCTTACATTGTTTCATCGCCAAGTAAAAATCACGATCAACACCTTCAGGAATTCCTTTAACAACAGGTTCTACAAGAAAAGTGGTAACATTTTGATAGAACTCTTTAACAAGTAGAAATTCAACACTTTCCATTAATTATCTACTTCTTCTAAGAACTCAGGTAAGATTTCATGTTCTCCGTCTTCATCAACAGTGACTAAAACCATTTTAAACTCAGGGACACGAATTTCTTGAAAGCTTTTTTGAGAAATGATTCCTTCTAAGTTGACCTTGCACCAGATATGGTCTTTTGTGATCTTCGGGTAAGTGACACTTACTTCAACGAGACCTTTTTCAGAGCGAGTCGCTGTTCGAGTGACAATAGCTTCTTTGAAGTTCCCATCAGTGACTGCTGCACTGATTCGAGTCACTTCCCACCCAACAGGCGCTGTATAAGTAACGACTTCAGCTTTAGTCTGATTAGTGTAATTCATAAGTCTATGCAAAAAAGGGACCATGACACAAGAAGGCTCTTGTTCGATTTCGACGATTTTTTCAATTGAAAATGTATTCCATTCAGTGAAGGGTTTTTTTATTGTTTTAAAAAATTGTCTTTGAACTTGTTTTATTTTCGGAGGTTCGACTCCTGGACAAAGTTTCATTTGAAGTTTTTTTCGAGTAGCTGAAGTTTTCAAGTCTTTTAAACAGGCTCGAAAGATGTCTTCGTATGAGTTTAGAGGAAGGAATAAAGGACTTTTTATTGCACTGTTAATGAAAAACTCGTTAAGGGTCTCGATGAGCATTCCGAAGACTGTGTAAAAGTGACTTATCAATGAATCGATCTTTGGAGATTGAGAACTTAAAGATTGAGACTCTGAATAAATGGAAGAGTCCCAAAGTTTTTGCATACTTGTTGATAAGGCTTTTTGGTAGTCGTAGTCTCGTGAAGCTTGTCGAAGATGGTTTAAAATTGAACTTGAGGATTGGAAGTCACTACTGGAACTGCTTAGTTTTATGAACTTGTCTAAATTTGAGATGCTTGATGATATTCGGTCTTTGTATATGTGAGGAAGGTCCCAGATTGATTGGTCGAGAAGCGAGTGAAGTTGTTGTTCGAGGATTTCTTTTGTTGTGTTTTGAGGAGATGAGGAAAATACGCTGAAGTCTAAAGGGTTTGAATCTGATGGGCCTAGGTTGATCAGGTCGGTTTCCATTTATTAATTTTGGTATCAGGATCACTAGGGACTGACTTTTTAAGATTTATTGATTTTTTTAACAGTTTTAAGGAGAGTTTAGATTTAAACTCATTAGGAAATCTTACCTCTCTAAAACATTTATTAATTATTAAATAAACAATAACTTCTCATAATCATCACAATCATGATACCAAACTTTTATCATAAACCTCTCCAAATTCCTCAAATTCCTAAAATTCCAAAAATTACCAAAATTCTTATAATATTCTTCCCAAACCTTCCTCCATATAAAAATGCCTAAAAACCAACCATCCCTTCCTCACTCTTTCTCAACACCCAATAAAAATCCCATCAAATCTCCTAAAATCCCATCAAATCCCATCAAATCCATCTTCCCCAGGTACTTCCAAATACCTTGCTAAATCCTTGTTAACCCTTTCGACCAAACTGCCTTTTTCATTAAAATTTCCAAGTCGATCTCAAGATGTAATTTTCAACCATATAATAAAATGGGTGCATGCGGAGGAAAAGAAGACAGCTCAACCCCTGTCGACGCGTCAGTCACAGTGGGAGTTCCAGATTTTCATTACCTTTCACGAGACAAGGGTCGAATTCTGTTCGTCTCGAATAAAGGAGTCAAAAAAGTTGACCTTCACTCGAAACTGAGTATCGCCCAAGATAGTTCAGTCCTTTGGCTGAGTAGTAAAAAGTTTTTTGTTGTTGGAGGAAGTTCAAATTCGGATTTTCTGACGAAAGCTTTTTATGTTGACCCACAAACGAAACAAATTCAAGAAGTGAAGCCAGCACCTGTGGCTGTCCTTGGAGGAAATTTACATGAATATAATTCGTTTGTTTATCATGTTGCTGGACTTATGAAAGGACCTTCTGGGATTGAACCTTCTCCGGTTATGAGATATGAACCTGCGAAGGACCTGTGGACTATCATTCAGGAAAAGTTCACCAATGATGAGGACTTGGTCAGGAGGCTCAATGAAGAAAATAAAAGCGAGGCGAGCAGTGTCCAGTCTAAAAGAGATTTCAAGCTAAAAAAACTCATTCATGCTGGCACTTGTCTTATGGGAGATCGCATTTATTTTGTGGGAGGCCAGCGCAAGTCAGGTCGAGGAGAACTCAGGAATAGTCAGTATGTCTACTCGCTGGATTTGGCATCACCTGGATTTCCGTTAAGAATGGAACCTGTGAAAATGAAGTTCAAAGTGATCAACCCGCTTATTGCATCAAGTAAGAACTCTGCTATTCTTGCAGGTGGAAAGCATCCGCCTACTGGAGAATACAGCAAACTCGTTTTTGAATTGAATCTCGGGCCGGAAGGTCCTAAATTCCAACAAATCGACTCTTTAAAGTTCAACTTAGAAGAGCACTATCCTGCTTTAGCAACACCCAACCATGGAATTTTCATATCATTCCCCCATGTTGCAGTACGAAAGTTCGGGGATAACAAATGGGTCAATCTCAGCATTCAACATAAACCTGCAGGCGTTCCTCACGCAGGTCATCATTCAGCTCCAGGAAAGCACAAAAAGAAGTCCAAGTCTAGTTCTTCTTCTTCATCTTCAAAAAAGAAGAAAAAAAATATTCATACCCCGAAATTTGGAGACAAGCCTCATGTTGAGACAACTGGAAAGAAAAAATCGAAAAGTAGCTCAAGTTCAAGTAAGAAGAAAAAAATTGAAATTCGACCACCTGGAGTTGGAATTAAAATTAAGGGATCTAGTAGTTCTTCCAGTGGAAAAAAGAAAAAGATTGCTGTTGATGCCAAGGCCCCTAAAATTTTACTTAAGAAAAAAGGATCCAGCTCAAGCTCTGGAAAAAAGAAAAAAATCGAAATTAAACCTCCAGGATTAAATATTGCTTTAAAGAAAAAGTCCGGAAGCTCATCATCAAGTTCATCAAATAAAAAAAAGAAATTCGGAGTAAAACTCCCAGATCTTAATATCGGAAAAAAGAAAAAATCCAGCAGCTCAAGTAAAAAGAAGAAAATTGCGACTCCTAACGTTGATCTTAAGAAACCAGACATAAAAGGGCCTTCAGTGAATTTAGAAATTAAGAAAAAATCAAGCTCATCTTCAAGTAGCTCAAGCAAAAAGAAAAAAATTGGAGTGAATTTCGGAAAGCCTCCTGCAATTGGAGCAGGGGTAAAGAAAAAGTCATCTGGAAGTTCATCATCAAGCAGTTCGAGTAAAAAGAAAAAAATTGCAATGAAGCCTCCTAATGTCGATCCAAAGAAAATAGACATAAAAGGTCCTAATGTGAATATCGGAATAAAGAAAAAATCTAAAAGCTCATCTTCCAGTAGCTCCAGCAAAAAGAAAAAACTTGGTCTTAAACCAGTTGGTGTCAACATCGGGAAGGCTAATGCTGAAATCAAAAAGCCAGATCCAAAGATTCCTTCAATTGGCGTTGGAGTAAAGAAAAAGTCTTCAAGTAGTTCATCATCCTCAAGCAGCTCAAATAAAAAGAAGAAAATGGGTGTAAAAATTCCTAATGCTAATTTACAGAAGCCAGATATTAAAACTCCAGCTGTTAATATGGGAATCAAGAAAAAATCAAGTAGCTCATCTTCTTCAAGTAAAAAGAAAAAAATTGGAGTGAATATCGGAAAGCCTAACGTTGACATTAAGAAACCAGCACAGCCTCCTTCTATAGGCTTCGGATTAAAGAAAAAATCAAGTTCTTCATCCAGTTCAAGTAAAAAGAAGAAAATAGCCGTAAAACCTCCAAATGTTAATCTATCAAAACCAGATATCAAAATTCCTCCAGTCGGTGTGGCAGTTAAGAAAAAATCGAGCAGTTCATCTTCTAGTAGTTCAAGCAAAAAGAAAAAAATTGGAGTGAATATCGGAAAGCCTACCGTTGATATCAAGAAACCAGCGCAGCCTCCTTCTATAGGCTTCGGAATAAAGAAAAAGTCTTCAAGTAGTTCATCATCCTCAAGCAGTTCTAATAAAAAGAAGAAAATAGGAGTAAAACCTCCTACTGTTGAAGTAAAAAAACCAGTTATCCCAGCTCCTTCTGTAAATTTCGGAATAAAGAAAAAATCGAGCAGCTCATCTTCCAGTAGTTCAAGCAAAAAGAAGAAAATAGCCATAAAACCTCCAACTGTTGATTTAAAAAAACCGCAAATTCCAGCTCCTTCTGTAAATTTCGGAATCAAGAAAAAATCAAGCAGCTCTTCTTCTAGTAGTTCAAGCAAGAAGAAAAAAATAGGAGTGAATATCGGAAAGCCTAACGTTGAGATCAAGAAACCAGCACAGCCTCCTTCCATAGGCCTGGGATTAAAGAAAAAGTCAAGCTCGTCTTCCAGTTCAAGTAAAAAGAAGAAAATAGGCATAAAACCTCCTACTGTAGCTGTAAAAAAACCCGAAGTTACAGTTCCTCCAGCTAGTGTGGCAATTAAGAAAAAATCGAGCAGTTCATCATCAAGTAGTTCAAGCAAAAAGAAAAAATTCGGTGTAAATATAGGAAAGCCTAATGTTGAGATCAAGAAACCAGCGCAGCCTCCTTCCATAGGCCTGGGATTGAAGAAAAAGTCAAGTTCGTCTTCCAGTTCGAGTAAAAAGAAAAAAATAGGCGTAAAACCTCCTACAGTTGAAGTAAAAAAACCAGTAATCCCAGCTCCTTCTGTTAATATCGGAATCAAGAAAAAATCAAGCAGCTCATCTTCCAGTAGCTCAAGCAAAAAGAAGAAAATAGGCGTAAAACCTCCGACTGTTGAAGTAAAAAAACCAGTAATCCCAGCTCCTTCTGTAAATTTCGGAATCAAGAAAAAATCGAGCAGCTCATCTTCCAGTAGTTCAAGCAAAAAGAAGAAAATAGCCATAAAACCTCCAACTGTTGAAGTAAAAAAACCAGTAATTCCAGCTTCTTCTGTAAATGCCGGAATCAAGAAAAAATCGAGCAGTTCATCTTCTAGTAGTTCAAGCAAAAAGAAAAAAATTGGAGTGAATATTGGAAAGCCTGCCGTAGACATTAAGAAACCAGCACAGCCTGCTTCCATAGGCCTCGGATTGAAGAAAAAGTCAAGCTCATCATCAAGTTCAAGTAAAAAGAAAAAAATAGCTATAAAACCTCCTAATGTCAATCTAACAAAACCAGATATCAAAATTCCTCCAGCAAGTGTGGTAGTCAAGAAAAAATCGAGCAGTTCATCATCAAGTAGTTCAAGCAAAAAGAAGAAAATTGGAGTGAATATCGGAAAGCCTACTGCTGAAATCAAGAAACCCGCACAGCCTCCTTCCATAGGCCTGGGATTAAAGAAAAAGTCAAGTTCGTCATCCAGTTCAAGTAAAAAGAAGAAAATTCAGGTAAAACCTCCTAATCTTGATTTTAAGAAACCAGAAATTAAACCTCCTTCAGTCAATTTCGGAATCAAGAAAAAATCGAGCAGTTCATCTTCAAGTAGTTCAAGCAAAAAGAAAAAAATCGGTATAAATATCGGAAAGCCTACTGCTGAAATCAAGAAACCAGCACAGCCTCCTTCCATTGGCCTGGGATTAAAGAAAAAGTCAAGTTCGTCTTCCAGTTCGAGTAAAAATAAGAAAATAGGAGTAAAACCTCCTACTGTTGAAGTAAAAAAACCGCAAATTCCAGCTCCTTCCGTCAATTTCGGAATCAAGAAAAAATCGAGCAGTTCATCATCTAGTAGTTCAAGTAAAAAGAAAAAAATTGGTGTGAACATCGCGAAGCCTACTATTGACATCAAGAAGCAAGATGTTAAGCCTCCTACTGTTGAAGTAAAAAAACCAGTAATTCCGGCCCCTTCAGTTAATGCAGGAATCAAGAAAAAATCAAGCAGCTCTTCTTCCAATAGTTCAAGCAAAAAGAAGAAAATAGGCGTGAAACCTCCTACTGTTGAAGTTAAAAAACCACAAATTACACCTCCTTCTGTAAATTTCGGAATCAAGAAAAAATCAAGCAGCTCATCTTCCAGTAGCTCAAGCAAAAAGAAGAAAATAGGCGTAAAACCTCCTACTGTTGAAGTTAAAAAACCACAAATTACACCTCCTTCTGTAAATTTCGGAATCAAGAAAAAATCAAGCAGCTCATCTTCCAGTAGTTCAAGCAAAAAGAAGAAAATAGGCGTGAAACCTCCTACTGTTGAAGTAAAAAAACCACAAATTACACCTCCTTCTGTAAATTTCGGAATCAAGAAAAAATCAAGCAGCTCATCTTCCAGTAGTTCAAGCAAAAAGAAAAAAATAGGCGTAAAACCTCCTACTGTTGAAGTAAAAAAACCAGTTATCCCAGCTCCTTCTGTAAATTTCGGTATCAACAAAAAATCGAGCAGCTCATCTTCCAGTAGTTCAAGCAAAAAGAAAAAAATAGGCATAAAACCTCTTACTGTTGATCTAAAAAAACCAGTAATTCCAGCTCCTTCTGTAAATGCCGGAATCAAGAAAAAATCAAGCAGCTCTTCTTCCAGTAGCTCAAGCAA
The DNA here is from genome assembly GCA_006503475.1 of Stentor roeselii. Taxonomy (NCBI): domain Eukaryota; phylum Ciliophora; class Heterotrichea; order Heterotrichida; family Stentoridae; genus Stentor; species Stentor roeselii. The sequence continues at coordinate 36,338 of RSEH01000358.1, forward strand.
AAAGAAAAAAATAGGCGTAAAACCTCCTACTGTTGAAGTTAAAAAACCAGTAATTCCAGCTCCTACAGTAAATGTCGGAATCAAGAAAAAATCGAAAAGCTCATCTTCTAGTAGCTCAAGCAATAAGAAAAAAATAGGTATAAATATCGGTAAGCCTAATGTTGAGATCAAGAAACCAGCACAGCCTCCTACCATAGGACTAGGATTAAAGAAAAAGTCAAGTTCGTCATCTAGCTCAAGTAAAAAAAAGAAAATAGCCATAAAACCTCCTACAGTTGAAGTTAAAAAACCGCAAATTACACCACCTCCTATTGTAAATGCCGG
>RSEH01000359.1:0-36648 GCA_006503475.1 Stentor roeselii
TCATAGATAGAATTTGTAATTTTTATATTGTTAAAAACTTTGAAAAATGCAGGATGGTTGATGAAATAAGTAATATTCTTATGGGATATAAATTATATTTGTTTGAGTCACACAATTATGTTATGATTAAAGGAATTAATTTTCAACTTATGTTGATAAATTTGGAAACACCTGAAAAATTTGAGATATTGAATAGCTTGAAAGAACTACTGAAGAAGGTAAACAAAAGAGATTTTTATATGAAAAGGAGTAATTTGATTTATCATCTCTTTACTTTAGTTCCCAACTTGATTAAATAAGGTATTTTAATCATTTTCATCACAGAACTTATAAATTTATTAATTTTTTTGAAAATCATCAAATATTTATTCGATTTACTCAGTCATTTATTTCCTTTTATAATATGAATAATCGCTTCCAAACTCAATCATTTCATTCTCAAGATAAAATTGTTTTATACTTTTGAATTGGAGTTATGCATTCCGAAAAAAATTAGATTTGTCTATGAGTGCAGGGTCTTTAGGACCAAGTAAAATCTTATGATTCTTTAAATGATCTGATTTAATAAATATATTGAATATTTCTTAAGAACCAATAAAAATCTAAATGCACAACAATCTTCTAAACTGTCATATATAAATAAAGGCTACTGTCTAAGCTGAGATTCGGGTATTATAATAAAAAATATCCTTTTTATTGTAGGGTAAAAGAGTATATCTCAAAAAAAAAGATCAATTATAGTCAGTAGATCTGTTAAATTGTAATCAAAATTAGCTTTTATATCACAATTTTTACTTAATCGTTTCCTAATTCTGGATATTGCTTACAATATAGTATACAATACAGAATAAACTTAAGCTATCTTATTTGTCATAATTCTCCAGAATCAATCCAAAAAATTGAAAATAAAACAACTGATAAACTATCTAATTATCAATATTTAAGCATCTCAATTTTTTTTCCTGCAAATCTGAATGATTCTATTAGATTCTTCAAAGTAATCCTTGCTTTTCTCAACCACCATCAAGCCTTCTTCATTTAATTCATCAATCAACTCGTTCCACCACAAAGGAATAGCTGGTAACTTATACTTCAAATAAGTGATTCTATAAGGAAAAGACCCTCCTCCAAGAACTAAAACTTGGTCAAACCCAATTTCTTTGCGAACATTATTAAGTGTTTCACATTCAATAAATTCCCAAAAAAGTACATAATGCTTGATTTTTTCTTTAGCACTCCCTTCAAAAGGTACCCAAAGCCAGTCATTACAGTCAATATACCAGTTTTTTCCATTAGCAAAGTTCTTCCTTAAATATTCAAGCCAAAAAGGATGACTATCCTCATAAAGCTCAGCAACATCTAAAGATTTGATCAAGTTTTCCCGATGCCACTCAGGGATCCTGGCCATGTACTCATCAAAAATATCTGAAAACTCTATAAAAGTGAAAGTTCTTAAAAATTTGTGCTTATAATGTTTGAAGTTATTTTTTTTTATGTAAGTTGAAATTTTCATTTTTAGTTCTCTTAAGTTTTGCTTTTCTTCACAAATGATATCTCTTAGTCCTTTCATTTCTTCAGTCTTTGTATTCAGTTCCTTTAGTCTTAAGTCGATTGAGTCTTTAAGAGTTTTGAAATAGGCTTCAACAATTGCGACTATTCCAGTGGGCTGCTCAGCAGGGTGCTTCAGGTGATTTTCTAGTTTTTCTTTTAGATCCATAATCAATTTGTAAAGATACTTTAAATCATTATCAATTTCAGGGATTCTTTCAACATTTTTCAATTCAGGGCTGCCGATTCTTTCTTTATTCTGGTTGTTTTTCAAGTTTTTCACATCAAATAGCAGACTTTGGATGATCTCTTCGAATTTCTGTTTCAATTTATTGATTTTCTGATGAGTCTCTTGGTTTCCAAGTATTTTCACAGTTTCAATTTGTTGTTCAAGTGCTTTCCTCATAATATCGATTTCTTTATTGATTTCATTTTTCCATTCAGACTTGTCAGAGACCCCTCTTTCATTTCTTTGAATCTCTTCAAGAGTCACTTGAGTTTCTTGAGTTTCAGTTTTTCTATCTTCAGCGACCTCAGCAGAGTCATTTTTTCTGAACAAAGAACTGTTTTCTCTACTGGCAACCCTCAAACTTGGCTCTTGACTCGCTTCTGTTACTTTAAACCTGAGCTCTGAGGCCCGGGCGCTCCAGTTTTCAGTTGAATCTGGAAATTTACGCTTTCGGGGAAACTGGTAGGTCAGTTCGTTGTTTTCTGTTAAGTCAATCGCGATGTTTGGACTGTTCGGCGCTCGGTAGAGTTCAAGAGACTGTGGATGGGATGATTGTACTACTGGAAGGATTTTCTGCATGAAGTCTTGGTCTATTGTTGCAGGGGCATCGAGGATTCCTTTGCTTACCGTTTGGGGTTTTGATGACATTCGACCACTCTTTTTATTTCTTGAAAGACCCCCCTTTGAATAAAGAATTTTATTGTTTTTGTAGGATTGAAGAGATTGATGAATGGCTTGGAATAGGAAGCATGATCAATAAATTTGTATCATAAAAGAAACACACTTAAAAATTGATGTGAATTGATAAAGATAAACTAATTAATCAATAAGCTAAAATCCTCCTCCTTTTCTTCAATCAATCTGAAAAATATTGTATGATGCACAGCTATTCCAAAAGTTGCAGCAGTAGTGAAATCAGCCAAATAAAATCCGAATTCTGCAAAGAACTCCGAAGTGAACCCAATATTCAAAACAATGATCCAGATAATTATAGCAACAGAATAAGCCATAGGAGCCAAAACATGCGGAAACTGAAAGTCAAGTACTGAGACCTTGATATCCCAGCCATAAGCTGCGGTGGCGAGAGTATTATAAACTGAAATAAACATAGCAAATCCATTCAAAAGGATGAACTACATGAATTTTACCAAAGTTCCAGCAAGTTTGAATCTGTTGAGCATTTCACAGTCTTCAGGAAGGTCTTTATACTTGTTTTTATTGATAACATTGCACATTTTCTTGAACTCCTCAAAAGTTTTCCAGTCATCATCCTCGATGTGCAGCTGCGTCAATGAAAACTCAGTTTCGTCATATTTGAACCAAGTGACATTAAAGCTGATCATAAAGAGAACAATGACAGCAAGGTTGAAAACACAGTTCATCTTCATATGTTGTCTTGGAGTCATCCGACACATTCTTTCCTCATTCATTTTTATAAACTACTTAAAACTCTCTTCATTTTGCGAGTCATCCGGCTCTGAGTCAGTAAAATTCTTTTGTCAAAATCCCATTTGGCCCTCTTCAGTGGAAGGTTGTAAGACCCATTGTCTCCGATATGAAGAATGGTCAGCAAGTTAAGCAGTCTTGGAGAAAGGTAACTATTCATCTCTTCCTCAGTCAGAGGTGTGAAGTTTGGGTACTTCGGGTCCAGGTCGACTGACTGATGAAAAAGAATGATTGCAAGAATTTCAAAGACGAAAAGTTTTTCTCGAGGAAGGTCATTTGTTAGTTGGTAATAATTCTGATACGAACTGTTCATGTCACTTATAAGACCCGTCGCGTATAAAAGTTGCTTGTATATCATCGGGAGCTTTTGGTTGTCCATAAAGTTTGCCCATTCGTGGAAAAAGAAGGCATTTGAAATGTATTCTGAAATCTCTTCCACGTTTTCTGCATGCTGGATCCACCCGAGTCTTGAAAATATCTTCAAGGCCTTCGCTGCACTAGTGAATGGATGTAAAGGGTCTTTTGTTTCTATCTCTGGTGGGCCCCGCTTTGCTATGTCGTGGAAAAGGAGTCCGTAAAGAATAATGTTCTGGTCATGAAAATCGAGGTCTTTAAAAGGTTTCATTGAATAAATCGTCGCTAATGTTGCAAAAGTGTGGCAACATACTAAGCCTTCATCTACTTGATCTAGCCAATGCCATTCAGCTTCACAAAAAGTGTTCAGCTCTTGTTCAAGATCAGTCATATGCGACCTTACCAGATGCCAGGAGTTAATCAAATTATTGTAACGGTCTAGTGTTGAGTTGATGTGAGTTTCAGAGAGGATTATTTGTTCAACTCGATCAAGACAAGGGATCAGAGCGGGTACTAGTTCATTTACATACTGATACGGTTTTAGAAAGTTTTCAGACATGAATAGTTAAGAAAATTTGTAATTATTTTTATTAAAGCCAGGATAATCAATACGTAAATACCTTGCGAGCTTGCTTTGTAACACGTACTGGATTATATTTTGTCTTGCTTGAAACTGCCATTTTGATTGAGGAGTATATAGATAATGTGAACTAAATTCTCCTAAATAATGAAGACTTAGTAGTTTTAATAGTCTTGGAGAGAAGAATCTAAATATTTGATCTTCAGTTAGAGGATTATTAGATTTTGAGTAACTGTTAAAGTTGATCGACTGCTGGAAAAGAATCAAAACAAGGATCTCATAAATGAAGTACTTGCTTTTGTCTAAATCTTTAATAATTTCGTAGTAGTTTGAATATTTTTCGTCTATTGACCTAGTTAAACCAGTTGTGAAAAGAAGGGAATTAATGACTTTATCGATGCTCAAGTAATCTGGGGTAATTTTTGCCTCTTTGAAGATGAAGCAAGAATTAATTAAGCTTATTGTTTCATGAACAGATGCTTCATTTTGGATCCATCCTAGTTTTTGGAAAATTTGAAGAGTTTTTATTGTGCTTCTAAATGGGCTAAAGGAATCTGATAATTCTTGTGTTTGTGGATCTACTGAAATGCAATGAAAAATTAAACTATAGATAACAATATTTTTATCATGGTAATCCAATTTCTCGTAAATTATAAAAGTTGATAATGAACATAATGCTGCAAATGAATGCCCAACTAGAACTCCATTAATTAACCGAATAAAATCAGTCCATTCTGTTTCACAAAACACTAATAATTCCATCTCGACATCAAAAAACTCGTTTCTTATTAGGCTCCAAGCACTAATCAATCTTTCATGAGTACACTTTTGATTGATAAGATGCATATCATTTTTTATAATAGCACTTCCCTTATAGCAACAATCGATAACTGAAGGAACAAGTTCATCAATATACTGAAAAGTTTTCAATAGTTCAGCCATATTATTATAAATTGAATCCTAAAAAAGACTTCAAATTACCCTCTTAAAACCTAAATACAAAGAATTCTACTATTAAACATTGAATCTATTAAAAAAACCTCTTGATCAACCCTTTCCAATAAAAAATTACTCACCTTCGAATCACCTTTTCTCTTTATTAATCAAAAATGTCATTAAAAGTATTCTGCAGACTAAAGCCACCAAGTACTCCAGGATTTTCACTGAAATCAAGTACGTTACAAGTAAAATCTCATTCCTTCGAGTTCGATGGCATATTTTCTGAGTCCTCATCTCAGAAAGAAGTATTTTCCTCAACAACAGCTCCTCTGATATCACAAGCAATAAGCGGTGAATCAGGATGTGTATTATTATTCGGTCCATCAGAGTAAGACTTACTCAGATCAGGAAAGACTTTCACCTTCAAAGGAGGCGAGGGTAAAAACCAAGGACTACTGCTGAGATCAGGAGAAAAGTTCATAAACGAAGTCGAAACACAGCGTTCGCAAGGCAGGCCTCTTGAGTTGCGAATAAGTGTCTTCCAGATCTACCAGGACATCGTCACTGACCTGATGGTCTTCGGCTCACGAGGTCTGAACTTTTACGAGAAAAACGACCTGGTCATAATCGAGAACCTTTCCGAGCACCTCATTTCCAGTCTTTCAGACTTCAAGTCCCACTTGCACCACTCCTTCCAGATCCGCAAGTCAATCACGAAGCCTGACCCGAAGCTGAAACTGAAATCGTCATTTGTCGTCTTTTTCTCACTTTACGAAAACTCAGTCTTTTACTCACAATTTGGACTTGTCGAGCTTCCCGGCTCTGAAAACGCTTCGAACGACCAGAGCATCATGAAGGCGAATTCTTTGACAACCGATGAAAAAAAAGCAATCGCTCGAAGTTTCAACGCGCTTTCAGCGGTCCTGTCACACCAAAACCTGTTCAAAGAGAGCAGTTTGACCCTAGCGTGCAAGGTGCAGCTTCTAGGCAACGTGAGCGTGATCTGCACAATAACACCCAGTCCTTCTCACTTCAAACACACCCTGGCCGCTCTGAAGTACTCGAAAAGGCTGAAAGAGGCTCCTTATTTGAAGCTTCAGCAGCTGAAGCAGGACCTGAAGGACGAGTTGTTCCGCATTCGAAGTGAATTAAAAGAAGCAAAATTCATCACTGCGGACTGGGCTGATTCTCGACAGAAGGCCCTGACTCGCATTGAAAACCTGATCGCTTCGAACAAGGCCTTGATGGGAAGTGCTTCGGAGTGCGAAGAGTTTCTTCTTGAGTGCTCGATCCTCAAAAAACAACTCCAGGCGCTGAGGACCCGCCCTGCTCCTCCCCTGCCCACTGAACCGATCAGAAGAAGAAGCGCGTCTCCGATCAACGACAACTCAGACTGCCTTCTTCGACAGAAAATCGCGAGTCTTCAGTCACAAAACGAAATGCAGCTCAGGAAAATCGAGGAGGTCACAAACCAGGTCTCTTTCAGGGACTCTGACATCAAAGTCCTTCATTCAAGGGTCGCTGAGCTTGAAAAGGCTGTCTTTGAAAAAGATCGAGTCATTCAGGAACTGGAAGCAAGGATCAATGAGTACTCAGGGAAACTTTCGGATTATTGCAAAAAAGTCAAAGCTTTGAGCAGTAAAAATATTTCATCTGCTCAGCTGAGAAATGCACGGGAAGAGATTTTAGAAGATCGGATTGTCGAGTTGGAGGATCGACTCAGTAAAGAAAGGGAAGAAGCTGGTGTTGCTTTGCAGAAGATGAAGATGAATTTGCAGACTAAGGAAAGGATTATTCAGGAATTGCAGACCTCATCGAATAGCTGTATTAGTGAAAAAGATCTGAAGGTTCAGGAACTCAAACAGAAACTTAAGAGTAAAGGAATTATTATTGCTGATTTGGAAAAACAGGTCGTTTCTTTGAATAATGGGTATAATGAAGCACGATATAAACTTGAAATATCTCTTAATTCTGCGAAAAGGTCAGAAGATGAGTGTTTGCTGTTGAGGAAACGAGTTGAAGAGCTGAATTCAAGAAATTGTTCTATTGAATCTAAAAATCTGTTACTTTTACAGAAGTCTGATAGTCTCGAAAAAGATTTAAATTCAGCTCTTCAAGAAGTAGACTCCAGGAAATACAAGTCACAACAGCTAAGTTCAACCTTAAAAGAAATGGAAAACACTATGAACATCAGCGCAGAAGAAGTAGCCCGAATGCGTTTCGAGCTAAACCAATTACGTTCCGAGAACCAGTCACTTCGAGTAGAAAAAGAAAACATAATCTACGAGAACTCCCAAGTGCGCGAAGAAAACATCGGCTTAAAAAGCGAGTTAAAACAAGTATCAAGCCAATTCGAAGAAACCAACAATTTCCTAAAAGAAAAAGACAGCCAGCTTCAGGGCCTCTCAAACGAGCACCCGATGATGAGACACAAAAAGAAGAAAATCCTCAACATGAAAGAAACAATCACCAACCTTCAACAACAACTCAAAGACTGCCAAAGTTTAGCCGAGAAAGAAATAAAAACAGCTGTCGACGAACGAGACCAGGCCTTGGCCGAGCTTGAAGAAGTCAGAAACTCTCAAAACCACGACTTGAGCCTCGTTGAAAATCAGGTTAATCTCATCGAGGAGCAGCTTCTGAAGTTAAAAGAACAGAACAAACTTCTTCAAGGCCGAGAAGCCGAACTGCTCAAAGAGCTGAAAAACTCTGAAACTGGAAAAGAAAAGTACAAAGAAACCATTGTTGACCTTAAAGACCAGGTCAAAAGTCTTCAGAACCAACTCGCTGATATGGACGAGTTCACCAAAGAGTACATCGAAACCCATCGCAAGGAAATCAAAGAAATGAAACTCGGGGAGGAAAAAGCTGTTGTTCTCAAGTCACGCATTCGAGCCATGCATGACGTTAAAAATATGATTCTTGCTCATAGGGCTAAATCTAATAATTAGGAATGAAAGCGCTACTTGAAGTCGCTGTATTCATCGATAAGTTCAGAAATGTTGATCTTGGACAGCAGGGACTTTACCAGCTTCAAGTTTCTGTTGTTTGTGACAAGAGTTCCATGAAAGCTCAACCGATCAATTTTCAGTCAGTTTTAAAGAACTCGAAGAAAAACGATATTCTTCCTGGGACCATTTGTGAAGACTTCATCAGGTCACAAGCTTTTCTAGTCAGATACGCAGATGAAAAGGTGAAAATCCGTGAACTGTGCGAATTTTACCTCGAAATCGACCTGAGTGAAAATACCTCAAACAGCTCAAGCGTTAAAAGCAGCTCAGAGCACCAGAAGACTTTTTCCTTATCAGTAAATATCGACTTGTACTACGAAGAACTAGGCACAAAACTTCGAAATCAATCAAGTCTAGAAAATGACCTGCGACTTTCCTCATCCAAGACAATTAAACTCGCTTCTCCCCTCAAAGGCCTGATCGAATACCTGCCAATCAACTTCACAGGAAAGTGGTTCAGCAGTGTAAGTTCAATGATCATGGTGGGCTTCTACGACTACAAAGTCCCTTCCAGCGATTTGGGAGTTTTCGCTTCAGTCCTCTTCGCTGACAGCAAGGGTCTCATGAAAGACCAGCTGAGTCCAGAAGAAATCGAGGAAAAATTTGAAACTTTTATTCAAAAACTGGCTTTTGTTCACAAATATCTGAAAAAAAGGTTGGAAGATATCAGCGCTGCATGTTTTATTGAAGACCTCGACCTGCCCTTGAGTGTCAGGATGATGAACTTCGAAGACCCTGAACAAGCGAAAAATTTTACATCTGAACTTAAATGTTTAGACCCTGTCAGTGTCACGGGCGAGATGCTCAAAGTTATCAAAACTATTGCTGCAGCTATTTATGAAACTTTTAACTTCATCAAAAATACTGTTGCTGGAAATATGCATAAAGTTACAAAATTCTTGGCAAAAAACTACTCTGCACAGCTCAAGGATACCTTTGCAGATTTCGTCAGAAAGGAAGAACTTGGAAATTCCTGGAAATTCGATATTTGCAGTAGTGAAGAAACTAAAAAGGATCATAAACGTAAAGCGAAGATTTTAAGGAAGAGTGGGTATTTAAAGGAAACTCTTCGTCTTCCTGTTCAAGAAGATGGACTACTTGAGAAAATCACTAAACAACCAATTATTTTTGAAGAAGCATCTTACACACAAAATACTTTAACTGAATCTAAATCAGACTTTCATCTCATAGTCCTAGTTCACGGGTTCCAAGGAAACTCATTTGACTTAAGGACTCTTCGAAACTACATATCCCTAGTCTACCCGAAGGTCTTATTCCTCGAGTCGACCTTCAACGAAAGTAAAACAGAAGGCGACATAAGAGAGATGGGTTCACGTCTTTCCCGTGAGTTGATATCTCATCTGACTTACAACTTTCCAGACAAGTCCCCAAAAATTTCATTCATAGGCCACTCACTGGGAGGCCTGATAATCCGAGCAGCCCTTCCTTACCTGGACTGCTTGTCAGACAGGATGCATCTGTTCATGAGTCTTTCAACTCCCCACCTGGGACTGATGTACCCAAGCAAGATCCTTGACGCCGGGATCTGGCTTTTAAAAAGAATGAAGAAGTCGAAAAGCATCAAACAGCTTTGTTTTGAAGACTACAGCAAAATCCAAGGCACTTGTCTCTTCATGCTCAGCAAAGAAGAAGGGCTTCAATGGTTTAAGTTCGTGGCTCTTGTCGGATCACTCAAAGATGACTACGCGCCTTTCGACTCTGCTCGCATTGAAGTGCCTGCGAAAGCGTCTAAAGACCCAGAAAGAGGAAATTTTTACATTCAGATGGCTCATAATATATTACAGAAGCTCACAAGACAGAATATAGTGAAACTTGACGTGCACTTCAAACTCAAGAAGTCACTTGAAACCATGATTGGAAGAAGCGCTCATTTGCAGATACTTGAAAACGAGAACTTTTTGAAAATCCTTGTTTTTCATTACCCTGAGTTTTTTACTTGATTGTATTTAATCGAGTTATTTACATTAAGATCTTTTGAATTGGTTCTGGTAGTCTGGAGAGTCTTTCACTGCTTTTAGTTCAAGGACACTAGATTCCAGCATTTTTAAGTGATTTTCAAGACTGTTGACTTTTTCTTTCAGTCCTATGGTTTGCTCTTGATAGTAGTAACGAGCTTTTTCGGAGTTTTTCAGTTTGCTGCACAAGTCGTTTTCTTTAGAGATTAAGATTCGGTTTTCAGTCTTCAGTAAGTTGAGTTCTTCTTCGATTACTGACATTTGGGACTCGATCACTGAGTAGTCAGAAACGTTTGTATTGATTTCTGAAACTTTTAACTTGCTTCTTGAGTTTTGGTGGCCCAGCATTTTCTTTAGTTCAACGATTTTTATTGACTTTCTTCTGAGTTTGTCGATCAGCGTTTCATCGCTGTCAGAAAATTTTAGTTTAAGTTCTTTCATTTTCTTCTGCTGTTTTGAATAAGCCAGCTTCATGTTTGAGTTTTCTTCTTCTAGTGATTTGCATTTTTCGTTTAAAAGTTTCGCTTTTTCATTTAGGTTCTTGTTGTGACTGCAAAGGTTTTCGATGAATCCTGGAATGTTTTGAAGTTCGTATTTGGAGCTGGTCATTTTCGACAGTAAGGTCTTCACTGGATTCAGGACTTTTTCGTGCTCAAAGAATCTCCTTCTAACTTCTTCATAATTTTGTATCAAAATTTTGTTTTCTTCAGTTACAACCCTTACCTGTTCCTTCAACTCCAAGTTTTCCTTCTCCACTTTTCCCTTTTCCTTCCTTTCGAATTCCATCAATTTTTTGATTTCTTCGATTTCAAGTCCCTGATTATTTTTTTCTTTGCTTTTTAAACTTTCAATAGTTTCTTCCAACTTTTTGATCTTTGAGTCCTTTTTCTGAATGGTCAAGTCCATTTCAGCATTGATTTCCTTGATAATATTATCTTTTCTCTTTATAGTTTTTTTCAGCCTAGTAATTTCATTTTCATATTCTTCGATATAGGTTTCATTGTCCTCTTCAATGGTGTTTTTTTTGAATTTTTCTCCGAACTCTTCAGTTTCCAACCGTTTATCTTTCGCAATCAAGGAAATTTCATTGCGAAGGTTATCGATCAGGTTGTTTTGAAGTTTAATGATGTAGTCCTGGTCTTTTAACAGGTCAGATGAACTCGCTGCTTTGTTTATTCGTTTCAACCTCTCCTTCGCCAGTCGAACTTTTTCGGATTCTAGGTTGGTCCGAGTGTTGCTTTTTTTGAAATCAAATGAATCGCTCGGCTCTGTGAAAAGCACTTCTCGGCTGTCTTGGGTCTTGAAGATCTTTTTAAGGGACTTCTGCCTGCCGAACAAAGGAGACTCGAACGAACTTTGGCTTTCGTCACGATTTGCATGAGACACGTCCGGGTCGACTTGAGATTTGCACGGCTTGTGTAGAGATTTCTTGTTTGAGTTGAATAGTTTAGACTTACTCATCATTTATTTAAGTTTAAGAAGATGATTAAGGAGTTTTTGTTTAATGGCTGTTTGGTTTTTATCAGATTTGAGATCTTTGGGGAAGAAGATCAGGATGAAGCATCATCGTTAATCAAACAATTCATTGAGTGGACTACTTCGGTCTATTAAGAGACTTGGCCATTAATTTCAATTACCGAATTAATATGAAAACTATGAAAGATTTTGCCAGAATGAACAAAAGGTTGGAAAATGCATCAAAATTAATAATCAAAAACATCAAAATATCCTATAGTCCATCCAACTTAAATGATTATACATGCAAAAATCACAAGCTCATAATTCTCCAATCTCCTAAAATTCTTGAATTCCTTAAAAATCTTCACCAAGTCCTCACAAGCCATCAAGTCTCTCCAAACCTCTCCATTAAAAATCGAGCCACACCTTATAAATGGCGACTCTGCGACGACTATTCTCTTCAGTAGTAGAAAACAAACTACTGATCGGTGACAAGTGGGTCTCATCGCAAACCTCGACCTGGTTCGACATCCGAAACCCAGCAACCCAAGAACTAGTAGGCCGAGTGCCTCAAGTGCTGAAGTCCGAGTTCGACTCGGCAGTCGAAAACTCAAAACAAGCTTTTCATTCCTGGAAAGACATTCCAGTCCCAGCGCGTTTGAGACTAATCCGAAACTTTCTCGCACTTCTAAACGAAAACAAAGAAGAACTTGCACAAATCATTACTCGAGAAAACGGAAAACCATTAGGCGACTCAGCAGGAGACGTCTTCCGTGGCATTGAAGTAGTGGAGCACACTTTGTCATTCTCCTCACTCTTAATGGGCGAGTCGATGGAGAACCTCGCGAAGGACCTCGACACTTATTCTTACCGGCACCCTTTAGGAGTCGTCGCCTCGATTTCGCCTTTCAACTTCCCTGCAATGATCCCTCTCTGGAGCATTCCTGCAATCGTCGCCGGTAACACCCTGGTAATGAAGCCGAGTGAAAAAGTGGCAAGCACCAGTCAACGGATCTTTGAACTCTTCTTAAAAGCAGGCTTTCCCGCAGGGGTCGTCAACATCGTCCACGGCGGAAAAGAAACAGTCGACTTCATCTGCCAGGACCCGACGATCAAGGCGGTTTCCTTCGTCGGCTCGAGCACTGTAGGCACTTACATTCACCAGCAGGCTTCTCACTATGGAAAACGAGTTCAATCAAACATGGCTGCCAAAAACCACGCCGTAGTCATGCCCGATGCTGATAAAGAAGACACTTTGAACGCTTTGGTCTCTTCGGTTTATGGCGCTGCAGGTCAGAGGTGCATGGCCTTGAGTGTTATTGTTTTAGTCGGAGAGTCGCAGGAATGGGTCCCGGAACTGGTCGCGAAAGCGAAGACTTTGAAAGTTGGACCTGGAAATGATGTGAAAACTGATGTCGGACCTCTGAATACGGCTGACTTGAAAGCTCGAGTTGAGTGTTTCATTCAAAAAGGAGTCGAGGAAGGAGCGGCTCTGCTGCTGGATGGCCGTGGAGTGAATGTTCAGGGTTTTGAGAAAGGAAACTTTGTCGGTCCCACTGTTTTTGACCATGTGCTTCCTTCGCATACGGTTTATAAAGAGGAGATATTTGGGCCTGTCATGTGCATTGTTAGGGCCAACTCGCTTGATGAGGCCATCGCGCTTGTCAACAGTAACCCCTACGGCAACGGTACTGCGATTTTCACTCAAAATGGCAGCACTGCCCGAAGATATCAGCGAGAAATCGAGGCAGGACAGGTAGGTATCAACGTTCCAATTCCTGTACCACTACCCATGTTCAGCTTTACCGGCAACAAGGCCTCCTTCAGAGGCGACCTGAACTTTTACGGTAAAGGTGCTATAAACTTCTTCACGCAGTGGAAGACGATCACCAGCAAATGGAAACGCGACGCTTCCGACAAGTCCAAGCTTTCCACGTCTTTCCCCACCATGCAGTAGTTAAAAAGTTACTTTTTAATCTTTTAATTAAATACGTTATGAGTGTCGATTTTTCAAATTCGTGCCAAGACACTGCCACTGATAGCAACTTGAATGAAACGAATCAGGATTTCGATCTTTATAAGTTCATTCCGCCTCCCAACCCTTTGATTCCGAAGAATAAATACACGGAAAGTGCGCCTAAGTCACTCTTGCAACTCGGAGTTGTTAAGAGATTTGTTGGAATTGAAAATGAAGACCCGCTTTTCGAGGTGGATAAAGAAGAGGAACACTTTTTACAACCTGAAACTACGATTTCGTCGTTTTATGCTTCGAGAAACGTGGTTTTTAAAAGAAATTCGGAAAATTCTGAGTTTATCAATATTAATAAATTCAGTTGCAAAACGGAAAAGTCGGCAAAACTGTTCATGAATTTGAATACGAGAACTTTGAATCAGTCTAGTCTCGTGTTTGAAAGCAGGTTTGAGAGCGGAAATCTAGATCTTGCTGTTAAGGTCAGTGATTTTGAGTATAATCTTTTGATGCAAAATGATATTAATACTAGGGGACACACTCAATGGTTTTACTTCAGAGTTTCAAACACCCAGCAACAAAGCTACAAGTTCAACATCTTAAACTTCACCAAGCCAGACTCACTCTTCAACCACGGTATGAAAGTTCTAATCTACTCAGAGTTCGAAAACGTCCAAAAAGGTTCAAGTTGGTTCCGGGGGGGAGAAGAAATAAAATACTTCCAAAACAGTTTAAAACGCGGCAACAAGTACTTCTTCACCCTTTCCTTTTCCTACATTTTCCCTCATCCAAACGACGTGGTTTACTTCGCTTACAGTTTTCCATACACCTACAGTCACCTGATGGAAGACTTGCAAAAAGTAGAGAATCTGAACTTTGTGAACCGAAAACTTCTCTGCTTTTCCATCGGCGGCAACCGTTGCGACTACCTGACAATCACCGCGCCTGGGTCCCCCGAAGAGCTGAAAAGCAGAAAAGGAGTCTTTTTCACTGCCAGGGTCCACCCTGGAGAAACTGTTGGGTCCTGGATGGCCCGGGGACTTATCGAGTTCTTGACAAGTTCCCATTCGCAAGCTGAGGACTTGAGGAAGAAGTTTGTCTTTAAAATCGTTCCAATGATGAACCCTGATGGAGTCATCAACGGGAACTACCGATGTGGACTTGCTGGAGTTGATTTGAATAGAAGATGGAAAAATCCTCATGAAAAAATTCATCCAACTGTCTATCATTGCAAGAAACTTATCAAGGCTTTTGCAAAGGAAAGGAAAGTTGAATTGATTTGTGACTTTCATGGACATTCAAGGAGGAAAAATGTATTTGCTTATGGGTGCAATGTCAGTGAAAATCCTTTTGTTACTAGAGCTTTTCCTTGGGTTTTGTCGAAGATTTCTCAGTTTTTTTCTTTTCGGTTTTGCTCGTTTAGAATGCAGAAGGCAAAGGAAGGCACCATGCGGATTTGCTTGTTTAAGGAGATAAAGGTTCCACTCGTTTATACCATTGAAGCTTCCTTTTGTGGGTGTGACTCGAATGCTGGACTGAGTCAGACTCATTTTACGACGAAGAATTTGGAAAGGATGGGGCAAGATGTATGCACTGCTCTTCTCTCATTCTCATCTCACCCAGACCCAAGCAACCCTCTCATGCAAGACTTCATCGAAAACAAAAATCTTCTCGAAGAAAACGATTTCGACAGCTCAGGAAGCGACTCAGACCCTTCGGAGGACAACCTCGACTCCAAAGAACTAAAAGTTCTTTACAACAAAGAAAAAAGCGCGAAAGTTTTAACTAAACTACGCAAAAAAGTCAGGTCTGAATCAACAGCGAAAAAAGAACTACAGCCAAAGGCCAGCTTTTGCAAGCAGGTCCTTCAAAGCAGCAGGGAAGTGAAACAAAAAAGTTACTTCGCGAAGCCTTTAGGGAGAAAAACTGCCGTCACAGGCAGAGAAAGGAATTTTTTCTCTTTGCCTTATTTTAGCCTTAATGGAAAGAAAGTCAGGGATCAAGGAAGTCAAACGTTTAGAGATGATAAAGGCAACTTAATTGATGAGCCTGGGGAAAAAGTTGACAGGTGCTTTAGTGTTGTTTCTGGAAATGACTTTGAAAAGTCTAATGAAAATTCTTTTATTTTTAAACCGAAAAATGCCTTGCCGAGTATTGGAAAGAATAACAAAACTTTTGTGAATTTTGTTATTGGGGAAAAAATGAAGACTGGTTGTAATTTTAAGAGTTAGTTTAAATGATAGTGCTTTTGGGATGTTCTTGGTCAATCTTGAATGAATGTAAGTATTTTTGATAAATAGCTGTTTAGATATAGTAGGCTTAATTCTTCTGAATCATGAAATAGCCTTGATCTCAAATATTTCTGTTGAAAATTAATAATTGTAAAGTAAATTTACATGATAACCTCCGTCTAACCATAAATCTTTTAGCATATTCCATAAAGATCTTCATCATAAACCTCTGTCTACATATTAATCTATTCAGCATATTCAATAAAGATCTTAACAATAACCCTCTATCTACCTATTAATCTATTCATCATCTTCAATAAATATCTTAATCATAATCTTATATGATCTATAAACATAAAAATATGAATCCAGACGCTGACCCGATGCTCCAAATTTCTCCAGCTTCTCTCAATAAGCAATTATCAAAGCTTTCCCAAATAATCTCCAATCCAAACTCACAACTAAACGAGCAGGTTCTACAAAATTACCTATCAAAACTTATCTATTTCTCCAACCTCTTCAACATGACCTTGAAAGTCGAGATAAAATTCGACAACTACCTTTGCCTCCAATGCCAAAAAGTAATTCCAAAGCTTTCCATAAACGATTCTCTTAAACTCGAATGCAATCAGCACGTTTTCTGCTCAGTCGACTGTGCAAACATCTTCATAAAGATCTACACAGAAGACGACATTTTGAACTTCAGTCATCTG
This sequence comes from Stentor roeselii, assembly GCA_006503475.1. Classification (NCBI taxonomy): domain Eukaryota; phylum Ciliophora; class Heterotrichea; order Heterotrichida; family Stentoridae; genus Stentor; species Stentor roeselii. Next base: position 16,455 of record RSEH01000359.1, read on the forward strand.
AGATGTGTTCCCTGCAACATTCGAATGACTAGAAAGTTTTTAGAAGGGATTTATGGACAAGCGGAATTCAGAGATATGCTGAACAAGGCTTCAGCTATGCGAGAAATGAAATTTTCCTGTGATATCTGTGGAGGAGAGTTCAAGATAAGTGAGGGAATCACTTTAGACTGCAATCACAGGTTCTGTGAAGGTTGTTTGAAGATGGATCTGGAACTGAAAATCGGCGAAAGCAAAGTCACTGATGAGGACCTGCAATGTCCTCAAGGCGATAACCAGCTAATCGACATCAACATCATCAGACATATCGTAAGTCCTGAGATTTTTGCTAAGTTTGAAAGGTTTAGAATCAATCTTTATAGACCTGATGACCTGCAAGATGATGAACTTTTCTTTGAATGTCATGGTGTTAACTGTGAAAATCGTATAATTTTACCTGTCACTGATCAAGAATACAAGTGCACTGGATGTGGCTTTACTAGTTGTCCTAGATGTGGAGACGTTGTTCATAAAGGAGTCAGTTGTGAAGCTTTTAAACAATGGAAAGCCGAGAATGATCAGGCAGACGCTAAGTTCCAGGAACTAATGAAAAACTCTCAGTGGATAAAGTGCCCCTGGTGTCAACAGGTCATCGAAAGAATCTCTGGATGCAAATACATGACCTGCTTTTCATCATCTTGCCGAGGAAAGAGATATCTTTGCTTTGACTGCAAACAAGGCCTTGCAAGTGATCATGCACCCCACCCTTGTGTGACTCCTTAGTAGTTTAATATTCCAATAATGGGCTGTGGCAAACAGATATCCAGCAGAAATTCTGCTAACATCGTCGTAGTTTCTTCAGTTTTAAACAGAAGCCAAGCACAACAAGTCGATTTGGCAGCTCCTATCGAAGTTAAAAACGAAGTCATTTTGACTGAACCTGTCGAAGCGAAAGATGAACAAAATAAGAACTTTTTTACGAGACTTGATGAACCTCGAGGGTCTCAAGATCATCATGCAAAGGACAGTTTATTCGAAGTTTCAAAGATTTCTTATCTTAGAGATGATAATGCTCATAAGTATAACACTATCAGACAGAGAAGCCCCACTGAAGTCGTTAGGAAAATTGAAGAAAGAAACCTTGGAACTGAAATTAATTTTGACTTTCTTAATGAGTCTTCTAAACTTGAGAGGAAAGAGAAAAAGGAGGATGAGTCTCTTGATATTGAGATTTTGAATTAAGTAGAGAGGTTAATTAAAGAAAGGGTTTTTTATGGAGTTTACGGAGTAGGAGGGATTTTAAGTTATTTTGAAGTATCGAAAGGTTTGAGTTTTTTGGGGATATTTGTTTGGATTGATTATTGACTTTAGGTTAAAATTGTTGATGTTTAAATAATAGAATTTTAGAATTTCTTATAGATTAAACCAGAATGGTTTAATTTTTGTAATTCTTTATTTCAATATTAGAAGACAACATATTGAGTAATTCATGTTAAAAATTGAGATTCTTAAGCTAATCTGTAAATGTTCCATTCTCTGATATACTTTAATGGCAATTTTAATTGATTTCTTAAATAACTTGAGTTGGTTCAAGAAATACGAAACAATTATCATTGAAAATTATAAGATTCCAAGCTGATGAACAAAATTTTAGTCTTAGTTCAATAAATAAGAATCAATTATAATTGAAATTTATAAGATTTCAAGCTGATGAACAAAAGTAAGTATCTACTAAATTTATCCTAGTTTCACATGATTGTAAAATTCAAGGACGTTAGCATAGGATATGATTCAAATAACTAAGAGTTGAAGATTAAGTTTTCTTATACTCCAAAGATTTGGCCAGTGACGAAGTATAAGCAAACCTTATGTTATCTCTATTTCGAAATTTATAGACAAATTAATAACACCTGAAAATAAAAATTTAAATCAACTTTAAATCTAATACATTATATAATCCTTAAATCTTTCCTAGCCTCTATCAAAATTTCTTCAAATCATTTACCCAACACCCAAACTCCAACTATAAAAAAACAAAAAACCCTCATCACAAGGCACTTTCTCCAATATCAACCCTAAAAAAATCCAAGAATAAAAATGATAACTGAAAACGAGATTTTCTCTCATTTCGATTCTCAAATCTCGAACATTTCACTATCATCTAAAACTCTTTACAAATTCTGGAGTGGGCTGACAAAACTTCTACACCACCTAACAATACAAAAGTCCGAAGTATCCTTCGAGCCATTCGGTTATTTTTCAAGTACATCTCCTTATTTTATCCCATCCAGATCCTTGAGCGATTCACTAAATTACGAAAAACCCGAAGCCTACCATTCAAAAACCCGAATTTCCAGTTCATCCTCATCAACCCTATGCAACTTGTCTCATTCAGATTGCAAAACAACGATAAAGTTGTTAATTTCTCACATTTCAACACAAGTAAAGCTCGGTTTAACAGTAAGACTGAATCTCAAAGTAGGGTACTTAGTTCTTCAGTCCTCATCATTTCGCTTCTTCCCTTCTAAAGTCCTTCCAAGTTACAACGCTTCGAACCCGAACCCAATCAACGACGACTCTTCAAACAACTTGCTTGACGTTCACAGAGAAAAAATCCTTTACAGCAAGGTGAACCTTCCGCCCCTGTCAGTCCAAAGCAAGACGAACCCGACGATAATTTCGAAGCACAGCCGGAAACAGTTCATTCAACCTTACGTCTCAGCTTACGAGTTGATGAAGATGCAAAAAGCGCAAATTCGCGATAGGGTCTCTTCAAAAACTCCTGAAAATACAAGCATTGTCCAAATCAACAATCGAGATGAAGAACGTCTGAAAGAAAGAAAACAAGAATTTCTTGAAAATGAAAAAATCAACAAGTCCATGATTCAATATAAACAGTGGAAAAAACAACAAGATCAAGAAATCAAGCAAAATGAAAAATTTTCTTATTTTCCCTTCGTGGAAGGCGATTTTGTGGAAAAATCCAGAAGAAAAATCAACTCTGAACGAAAACAAGAGTACCTGGATCGTATCGGGCAGAGTCCTGCTCTCACAGGAATCGCTTCTAAGGACATATTAATGAACCTTAAGCTGATTTCAATGAAAGCCTCTGAATCTCGATTAGGAGCTGCCAGTGTATCTCCTTTAAAAAGCAGAAAACATCTATAAGCCAAAAAATTAATAAATAAATCATGTCTCAAACTGAAGACCTGTGGAACTGGGTTGATTTAAAAGTCAGAAAACTCGTAAGAGACCTGATGGAGCCGAACTTGTTAAAATTCTCAGAACTCGAGCTTCAACATTCCAAATTATCCCGATTTTCAAATGAAAACCGCGACCGAATCACGTCAGCTCAAAACAAAATCGACATTTTATCCACGAAAATCCCGAATCTCGACCCACTGCATCGAAAAATCAACGAATTTTCAATAAAGTTCAACTCTCTTGAGTTTGAAATGAACAAAGAAATCGGATCTTTGAATAATCAACTTGATAAAATTTCATGCAGAGTTGGAGACATCGGGTCGAAATTTCTTGTTCAGGCAAAACAAAGCGAGTTGTTCACGCAAACTCTTGCAGAGGTCAACAAAACCTGCTCAGGTCTCAGAGCTTTCATTGAAGACCAGGTGAAAGAACTGCAACGTCAAGTCACTGAGCCTTTCAATTTGCAGGCTGAGACGAATATTTCGTTTCAAAGCCAAATTAGAGGAATTGAGTCGCGATTGCAGTCTTTATCTGAAGATTTCAATTCTTTTGACTTCTCTGTTAAAAAAAATGAGCATGATTTGAAGACCGTCGTCGAAACTTTAGAACAAAAAATTAGTTCATTGGTTAAACCTTTGACTTTTTATGAAAGTGAAGTTAGAGGAATTCGAAGTCTTGTTAGCTTCACGGAAGATAAACTTAAGACAGAGATAGAAACAATTAACAATGATTTGATGAGTTTAATTGAAAAAAAAATACATGAATTCGGACAGAGTCAACAAAATAATTTAACTGAAGTACTGGATTTCGTACTTAAAGACCCCAGATATCGTAAAAAAATCAATCAATTGAAAAAAATGAAAAGTTTGAAAGTCACACGTGAAAATCCTCAGGAATTGAGAAGGTTCACTGAAACTGATATTTTTCCTCCTGAAGATGATTTTGAAATTCACTCGAATGAAAAACAACGAAAGTTTAGGAAAATTAGGGAAAAAGATTTAGCTGGGGGAAAAAATGGATCTTTTGAAAGGAATGGCTTGAAAATTGAATATGGAGTCACTGAAAGTCTGGGAATCAACGAGGAAGGGATCTCGGGTGTTTATGAAGGAAATGAAAAATTGTTTATTAATATTGCGGAAGGACATAATGATGAAAATTTACTCTCTACTAATGAAACTCAAGGAACTCTAGAGGCTCCTAAGAAGTTTACTTTTTCTGGAGCTGAGTCTAGAGTGAATGATTCGGATTTAGAGTCGATTTCTGAAGAATGTAGTGAAGGTCATGCAAGCTCTGAAGATCAAAAAGTGATCGAAGAACTAAAAACTGAACTAAAAACTCTCAACGAAAAACAAGAGTCTCTATCAATAGAACTCAAAGCATCCACTTCTCGATCATCAATAAAAATAAATTCCCTTCGTTTTTGCCTGATCCTAATGAAGCACCAACAACAAAAAGCCTTGCAAAACTTAAAAGATTCAATCGAGTCAAGTCTAAAAACATGGACTCAAAATCACGTCTCATCATCTCTGTCTTCCTACACCAAGAAAATCTCAGAAGACACTGAAAAAGCCTTGGAAGACTCAAAAAAAATCATAGAAAACAGTCAAGTTCTCGAAATGCTCATAAAAAACACAACCAGCGAATTCGGCAGCTTCTTATCCGGAAAAAAACGAGAAAACAGTGACACAAAACTAGAAATCAGCAGAATTTACAAGAAATTCGAATTAATCTCGAAGAAACAGACAGTCCAAGCAGGGGTTTTAGAGAAAATTCAAGATTTTATGAAGCAAGTCAATAGTCAAGTGCCTAATGAGCTGAAAGTTCCGGGACTGGCTATGAATGTAGTGAATACCCCGAAGAGCCAGCTTGCTTTGTATGACAAGGGCGAAATTTTAAACACTGAGAAAGACTCTTTAGAACTTGAATCTCCTTCAGCGAAAAGTAACTTTTCTTATTCTCGGTCACAGACTCCTGAACTTCCAAATATTTATAGAGCAAGACCTTAATTTAATAAAGTGACTGTTATTAATATTCACCAAAGTTATTTATAATATAAATTTTAATTCATTTGTCATCAGAAGACCTGAACATCAGAAACTATTCCAAACTTTTCAATATTTTATTCACTCTTATTACTGAAACCTCTTCTAGCTTTAATTAAAAACTGTTCTTAATAAATGATCAGACCGAAAGAAAAAGAAGATCTCAAAGAAAAATACTCTTTTCTTCTAAGACCCTGGCACAAAAACTACGTGATTTCTCCTTTCATCCCGAAAAACCTGGTTTACTTCTCCAGTCCTCGAAAAAAAGAAAAAAGTCCTTTGCGGGTAGTCGAGGTCTACGCAAAAGAAAACCCAGAAAACTCAAGAATGTCGAAAGATTCGAAGTACTTCAAGTCAATTTCTCCAAAACTGATAAGTTTCATATCTCCAGCCAAATTAAGTAAAAAACTCTCCAAACCTCTTCAAGGTTTTTACAGAAAAAGTGAAATCATGCATTCAAAACTACGACTTCCATCAAAACTTCCTAAAATCCGAGAAAAAGCCAGCAAAACTCCTGACCCATGTTTAAAACACAGTCCCAAGTCATCATCCAGTTCAAGTCAGGACCTTGATAAGTTAAGTATTTATTTAAAAATATTTAAGTACTCAGAATTTCTTTCTTTTCACAATACTTCTCTTTACCTCTAACCTGAATGGTCAAAGTGCAATTATACTATAACTTAATCGTTCTTTCATTGAGATTATATTACAATGGCTCATCTTAACTTGCATTTTCTCGGACTAAGACAAGGCAAGAATAAAAACATCGTCGTGCAAAAGAAAAACGCTTTGTTAACGAAATGGGTAGTTGGCTTCTTACAGCCAAAGCCTGAACTCGACATCTACTCGTCTTTCAGTGAAGATGATTTAGACAAGGTTGAGTTAAGTGATGATTCTCGTCTTAACTTCAGACAAAACCTTAGAGACCGAACAGTTCAGTCTAAACTGGAAAGATGTGAAAAGTTGCATAAAAAAATGCAAATCTTTGACAGTCTCTTGATTTTTCTGTCAGTCTTCGGACTTCTTCTCGAAATACTGAACTACGAGACGAACTTTCAGAACATACGATATAATCGATACAAGGACCAAGAAATGGACGATTTGATTAAAATATTGACTACTTCTACAACAGCTTTTTGTTTGGTATTCGCAGTGGCAAGGTCGATAACAGCCTATTCTTTATCACGAGAGCATAAATTCGCAATAGAAGATCAAATCATTCCTTATTTCCGAAGTACGAATTTTAAATCGTTTCTTATTGACTTTGGAATTTTAATCGTTTTTCCTTACCCTTGCTCTGACTTTGAAATGGAATTTAGCCAGTTAAACGGGCACCTTTTCTTAAACTTTGGTTCAATCTTGTTAAGTCTCATGATGCTCAGGTTTCTTTTTCTCTTTCGCTTGTTTTTGTACTACTCCAAGTGGTCCAACATCCAAGTCCAAATGATGTGCAGGGAAAACGGGGCTTACAAGCCGCTTCGATTTGCTTTAAAAGCTTGTTTAAAGGACAGACCGCATTACTTGCTCCTGCCGGTCTTCGCAATATCAACTCTGGCTTTTGGCATCGCTTTACAGGTCTTTGAAAAACCCTTCGAGTGCAACGAGTGTCGTGATCCAAATGGTGAAGACCCTCTTGACTTTTCCTATCTTTACAACTGTATGTGGCTTGTTTTGCTTACTCTCACTACTGTTGGATTTGGAGACTTCTATGCAAGGACTCATGTTGGAAGGTTCATTACTATTGTTTCACTTGCTTGGGGAACTTTTTTGATTTCCTTGATGATCATCATGTTAAATAATTTCGTTATTTTCAGCAGGCCACAGGAAAAATCGTTTAATTATTTGGTTAAACTTTTTCAAAGTCGCAAGTTGAAAGAATATGCCTCGAAATTTATTTCGAGGTTTTTACTGGTTCGAGTTTATTTAAAGTATAGGAAAATGCCTTTGAATCACCCGGATGTTGATAAGGCTATTAAGGAAATGCTTCATTTTCGATGCATGTTTAGAGAAATTATTTATACTACTAAGTTTACCTTTCCGAATATTAGAGATGCCTTGATCAGCATGAATGATGAAATGGCTGGCGATTTGAGAAAATTGAAGACTTTGATTGAAGTGGCTAAAGACAATGATCAGCAGCTTGACAGAATCCTGGAAAGTCAAAAAAAGTGCATTGAAATGATTCAGAATTGCACTAAATTTTCAACTGACTCTTTAGTGCTTTTAGGTATGTCTAAATCGTAATTATTGGATTTGTAAGAATTAATTATAATGATTAAAATTTGATACATGATGAAAATTTTGAACTAGTGAATTATTTAACACCCTGTAAATAAACTAAAAATAATCAAATGATTAAATAATACAATTAAATCACATCATTAACTTCTAAATTCTTATTCATAAAAACCATCAATTCTCATAAATCACTTAATTTAACTTTAACGCAAATTACATTAATATTAAACCTTCCATATAAATGGAAAACCCAGTCTTCAGCTCTGTAGCAAACAACGTCTACAAAAAACTCGGCCTTCCACAAGGGTCATCAAAAAGATCATCATTCGATTGCAGTTTAAGATTCACTCGAAAGCCATTCATTTCTTTAGTCCCTTCAAGAATAAAGTTGATTTTGCCATCTAAAGTCCAAGACCCAATCGAAATAGTTCATCAGTTCCACCGCAAAAGAATGACAATGCCAGCGATGGCCGAACAATTCAAAAACATGGACATTTTCGAGATGATTCCAAGACCAGTGGGAAAAACCGAGCAAATCAATGAAAAAACCTCAAAATCTGCTTCTTTCTCAATTAAAAGGTCAGATTCTTCCTTCAAAATCCCGAAAATTTCTTATAATTCTTCCAAAACCTCTAAAATTCGTTCATTCTCAACAAAATCCTCTTCACTCCATCAAATAAAGTTTAAACTAAGCTAACTCTGGTTATTTTTTACAAGTTTCAGCCGATCATCATAAAGTTCAGCAACTGAAGGAAGTAAATCTTTATTATTTTTGCTTTTTTCCAACATTTTTCCAGTTTTCGCAGCAAGTGAGCCGAAGCTCATATATTCAGGAGGTTGATTGACAGGTCGATCACTGAGAGCCGCTCCAGAACTGATAGAAAATCGTGTCAATCCTTCAGTATTGATAAGGAAACCTTTATACCCATTGACAGGACTCGGTGAAAGACTGAGACTCATCCTTAAAACACTTGGTTTTTTCTTTAAAGACCTTTGACTTTCAAAGATTTTCTGAGAAATGACTTTCGGAGTCCAGCTATTTTTTATATCTTTTATAAACTTTTGAAGATTCGTCGCGTTTTGCTTCTGTCTTCTCAGTTCATCTCGAAATTTTCCTTTTTTCACTGCCAAGTTACTTGCAAAGTGCTGATTTTTCTTGATTTCATTGTAATGATGAGTGATTTCTTTAGAAAGACGAAGTTTTTCTTCGTCGTATTTGATTTTCAAGCGATTTTCTTCTTCTTCGTTTTTGAGAAGTTGTTGGTTTACCTCGAGTTCATGTTTTTTCATGAGATTTTTTTTCTTTTTTTCTATGATTTTTCCGATTTTTTCACGAACTCGTTCAGTTTCTCGAGATTCGAAGACGTTGAGTTCGTTTCGGATTTGGTGAGCTTCTGGGAATCGTTCATTATAAGCGAAAAGCTTTTCTTGTATCTGTAAGTCTCGCATGGAGTTATTGGGTTTTACTCTGTTTTTCAGTTACCTCAGAGCAAGAATGTCTTTACTGAGTTCATAGTCTAAATTTTTCAGTTGTTTTGACTGGAGTTGTTGGATTTTCTTTACTTTTTCCTTTGCTTTTTCACTGAAGTCCTCGAATTTCGCTTTCCAGGTTTCTTCGAAAGTTTCAAGTTTTTCTTCCCCGATTGACTTGTAAAGGTTTATTTCTTTTAAGTGGATTCTTCTGCGAAGCGAGGACTGGAAAAGGATGATGTCGGATTCAAGAGCTCGAATTGACTTTAAAAGGTCTTTTTGGAAGTTGTATTCGTATATCTTGCATAATTCACTTGCACAGACCTGCATTCTTTCCTTGATAATTGAAAACATCAGGACTTGCTCATCTTCACTGAGGTACCCGAGTCCTTTTTCATCAAGAAGTGAAAGCAACTCCTCTGAAGAGCTGACTTGAAGCAGTTCTTTCAAGTTCTGCCCTTGTTTTTGAAATAACACCTGAAGTGCTGCTTCATTTAACACCCCTTCTTTCTTGTAATCTGCAATTTGAAGTGCATTCCACAATTCTCGCGCTTTGAGATGACCTTTCAGAAGAGGTTGAGCTTCTTTAATTATCAGTGAACGGGCAAAAGGCGAGTAAGTAGAAGAAAAGTTAGAGGAATTCCCCTGTCGTTTTAAAAAAGACTCTTGTAAAGTCATTATGAAACTATTCAATTTCTTCTTAAATTATGAATCAAATTATCAACTCTTCTAAAAGTGTTGTTAAGAGCAGTGTCGATCTCTTCATTGAACTTGTCATCAGCTTCGGAATCTGTGAGTTTCAAGCTGAGCATATCACGAATGTATTCAATTTCTTGCTTGTTCTGCAATTCAGGCATCCCTGCAGAAATCATTAGTTTAAAAAAATTCATAAGTCGCCTTCCATGTTTTCTGACAAGGTTATAAGCGGAATGACAGTGATTTCGGAATTCTTTGAATAAATCTGCATCAATGCCTCCCATCGCATGAGCCATTTCAAGGGTGAGGACAAAATTACTTCTTTCTCTTTGAATTCCGAATTTTGTTTTAAAGTTGCCTAAAAAATGGCCGAAGTCGATGTGAAATAAGTGTCCTGTGTTTGTTATCATTATGTTTCCGTTGTGCCTGTCTGCGATTCCTAAGACGTAACTTGCCACACAGTAACCTGCACAGCTTCTTACGAAGTTTTGGAGGGCTAGGTTTCTTTGTTGAGTATCTGGGTTGCATTCTGTGATGTAGTCTAAAATTGTGTTTTTTTTTAAGGCTCCGAGTTTTCCACCGTATTTGGTTTGGATGTCTGAGGTTGTCATTGAGTTTCGAACGCATTCGATCATGCCTGACTGGTCACCAGTCACCACAACACGGTAAGTCCTCATACGAAGATCCAGTCCATTATCAAGCCAGATAGTATCCATAACTTTAATCATCTGAAGTGTAAGAATATCCTGTCTCAAATCATCTCCAACTTTAAAAATCACAGGAATTTCTCCTTCACCAAAACTTTTCATCTCCATCCACAAGGGCATCTTTTTCGAGTTCATAACTTTACATCGACTAGCCAAAATCCCATTACTTTCCAACCCACAATCAATAGGCAACGTGCAAGCTCCTGGAAAAAAATCATTTTCATTCAAAAGTCCCTTAAGCACCTTCTGCCTTTCTTCAAAGTCCTTCTTTTCCAATTTATTTCCCAAGTCCTGCAAATACCTGACAAGTTTAACCTCATCAAGAAGTTGATCTCGAAAGTTTCCACAAAGCATTAAAAATTGTTCTAAAACAAGTCCAAACCTTTCAGCAGTAGCTTTAACATGGAGTTGTCCTCTTAAAGCCCAGAAGAAAGAATGTCCTACAATCTGAGGACATTGCAAAGCCCTTTCAATTAGAAGTTCTCCTAAAGCACTAAAGTGACAAGTTTCAAAGCAAAGTGCCTGGACAAGCTGAGGCATGTAAAGAGCGAAGTCCTCGTTAGATATGCGAGAAATGTGCTGAACACAGTAAAGTCTTACTTGCTCATCAGCGTATTCCGGGTTAAGTAAGGAAAGCATGTCTTCAAAGGACATTTTTTTCCATTTTAAAAGCATTTTATGAGCTTCTCGCACTTGTAAAGGCCTTACCCAGTCGATCGCTCGAAGAAATAACTGAAGAGCCATTGGAATACTGCTGTAATGTTTTCGACAGATAAGCAACACCCGCCGGTCTTCTGAAGAAAGCGACTCTAAAGGGTCTTTAAGCAGGATTTGCTCAAGATTCGCCAAGTCCTCAATCTGTGGATTTTCCTTCAAGAGTTTCAGGTCTTTCGCGTCGGACTCATCAGTTTTTAATGATTCAGGAGAAGAAAGTCGTGATTTTAAATCATTTAAAAACTTCGAATGTGATTTCCCTGAATGCACTCTTGGTGAAATTTTAAGAACTTTAGAAGACTTACATCCGAAAAGAGACTTTAAGTAAGTTTCTTCTTTTAAGCTCCAGACTGGAACATCTGAAAATGAATCAAATTCCACAAAAAGTCGAGCATTGGTCAAGTACTTCACGTTGCAGTTGATATCTGGAGTCTCTTCATATTGATTCACTCCCCAAAACTCTTGCATGCAGGCCAGTCGATGTTCAACTCGATAAAACGGCCAAAGTCTCAAAGGAACTTTTCCCATTCTCAAAGCGCCTTGCTCATCAAAGAGACTTTTAACGGCACTTGCGATTAAAAATGTTTCACCTGTTTTAGAAACTGCGAAAACGTTTATTCCTAAACGGGTTTCTTTAGGAAGATGACTCAGGTGAATGGGGAAGTTTATCCAGTTTGAAAGTCTTGCGTTAAAAGTGAACGGGCAGTACTCGCTTTGAATCTTGCAGCCTTCAATTATTTCATCGCCGTAAACAAGCATCAGGTCAAAGCTGAGTAAATAAGGGGCGAAGGGCAAGTTGAACTTGTTGGTCAGTTCGTTTGCTGCAGAGTTGCTGTTGTGGTGGTTTGAGTAGTTTGAGATGTTTTGGGAGATTGAAGCGGCTTTTGTTATTGCTCTTGATTTGGATTTTATTAGAATTATGCTTTGACGACGGTCTTCGATTGTACTTTTTTTGGATGTTTTAGAGTGCTTTTTGTCGACTGATTTCTTGCATGGGTCTAGAAGGTAACCCGGCTGTTCCGTTCCATTCTTCAGTGCATTCCCTTGAAAAGCATCAATAAAAACCTTAAAAAACTCTTCAACTCCCAAGATTTTCACCCTAAACGGCCAGTCAATTTCCCCAGTAAAAGTTTTTGACCCGTTCGTGACTCCTGCCAAGAGTTGAGAAGTTTTTTCCATTCTTTCCTTCAAAGGTTTATGTGACTTAAGTGCAAAGACCCTGGGAGCCGTGAGGATTGGAGAGTTTTTTTCAGATCCTGGGGAGTAAAACATAAGAAAACTCGAAACTTGCACCTTTTGGTCATCATCCGAAAGAAACTGTGGAAAGTTTTCCGAAGTCTTTTTCGGAATTTCCGAAAGTTTCAATTGTAAAACATGAAGTCCTCTCAAGCAATCTCTGACACTTTGATAGAAAATAAATGGAAGGGCTTCTGAAAGGAAATCTCTTCTTCCTAGAACCTTCAAAGCGAAGATATTAAAATTTTCTTTCGGAGTAATGAAGATATTTAACTCATCTCTCAGCTTTTCCTTCAATTTTTTAATAGTTTCCTGCACATTTGAAACTAAAGAACTCCGAACCACGATGATTTTTTTCGCTTGTTTCAAACAAACTCCAGCATTTTCTTCAAAATCTTCATAGTCCTCAATGTCTGAAGGGTAATCTTGAGTTAAATAGTCAGACACGTCGATTGATAAGGAAATTTCAGTCACTTCTGCGAAAGCTGAGCCGAGTTCTTTACTTGAGATAAAATTTGGAGTTAAACTGCATTCTGGATGAAGAAGATACTGCCAGATCGCTCGACGACGGTAGTTTTGGGCTTCTTCAGTCTCGAAACTCCAGTGAGTTGCTTCAAAGCCTCTTAGAATTTCGAGCTTTTCGATTTCTTGGTCGATGCGATGCTTGTTTTCTGAAGTGATTTTTTCTGCTGGAGATACTTGGTTGGTTTTTAAGTCGTATTTGAAAAAAGTTCTAAGGCAAGGGTCGAGGAAGAGTACAGAATTTTTTTCCATTATTATTTCATGTTTATTAGAAAAAAACCTGTGAAAGACGTTTTTTCAGAAATTTTCTTTGAGTATCTAAAAATTATGATAAATCTTTCTGAAGAGTAGAAAGGTTTGACAAAATCCTTCCACCTTCATTAATTCCTAAAATCCTAATAAACAATGAAAACCCATTCAGAATCCGACTCACTAGCCCCATGCGAGGTCTGTTCAAAAGTCTTCAAAGAAAAGCACAAGTTAAAACGACATATGATGGTTCACACAGGAGAAAAGCCTTATCCCTGCAGTTACTGCGGCAAGTCCTTCGCTTTAGAATACAACCTAGCGACTCACGTTCGAGTGCACACAGGAGAAAAGCCTTTCAAATGTTCCCATCCAGGCTGCGGTAAGTCATTTACCCAATCCGGCAACTTGAAAACTCACTTAAAAACGAACCATTCAATCGACTCCCCTAAAGTTCAGCAGAAGTCTCCTCCGCCTTCTTCTCCCGAACTTTTTCCCAGCACGTTCGAGTCGTTCATGACTCGAGCGCTGAGCGAGTTTAGTAAAACTTTAGACACTAACTAAAAAACGCGTGAGTTGTGCTTTTGGTGAATAAATGCGAGTTGTTACCACCCACTGCTCGAGCAAATTCGGAATAGTCCAGATGACCGTTTGAGTCTTTGTCGTATTTTTCGAATAATGAATGGAGTTGAGGCCCTGTCAGTGATAGGCCGAGTCTTCTGAGACCTGTGTCGAATTCTGAAAGGGAAACATATCCGCTGTGATCGCTGTCGACGAACTTGAAGATTTTTTTTAAAGCGTTTTCTTCGGTTTCTATGGATGGCATCCGTAGACGCACTTTTTCTTTGATTTGGATTTCAAGGTTCGCCAGGTCTTGCTGAGCGTTGGTGACTTGTTCTTTTACATCCCATACGCATTCCATCATTCTGATGAAGGAGTTGTCATCAATCGGATAAGCCGCTGAAATTTCACGATGCGCTTTAAAGAACTTATCACGAGTCACGACAGTATCAGGGTTCAAAGAGTTTCCATCAAAGACATCTAGAAACTTCGAGATAATCTCTTCTTCAGTCTTCAAACCACTGGCGACTGACGGATGATTCCTTGCTCGGTAGCTTCGGAAAAGACTTGAAAGGGTCAAAGCTCCTGATGATGACAAACGGCTGAAGACGAACTCGACGATTGATGATCGCCGAGGCGTAAGAGGCGGCACTAATGTTTCATAAACTTCTTGATAGGAAAGCTTTCCATCATGGTTCTTGTCGAAGTGCCACATCAAGTAGTTCACATCTTGCCGAGATAGAAAAATTCCACTTTTGTTCAAGAGTGACTCAAACTCTGAACGGTCTAAGTAACCGCTTTGGTCTTGGTCTGAATCTAAAAATGTTCGCAGAAGACGCTTTCCTGAAGACTCTCCTCGGTTTTTTAGTTGCATTTGAAGGTTGAAAAGAACTTCTTTTAGAGAGTTTGCTGATTGAGATGTTATTGCCATTTATTTGAAGTTATTTGAGTTTGGAGGTGTGACTGGAAGTTTAGAAGGTTGGATTGGGTGAAGAAATTTAGGAGATTAGGATGATTTATGATTAATTATAGTAGTCTGATATGAGGATCATCAAATTTTTATAAATAATCATTATCAAGACTCATTCAAAATTTTGTACTAGAAATCTTAAGATGCTAAACTAATCAGTGATAATCACCTATTTCCCTAAAACAATCAAATAATTTCTCATCATCTAAAAAAAATTATTAAAAAATCCAGTCACTCCCTGAACTTCAAACAAATAAACCAATCATCACTCTTTCCATCCCCCAAAAAAGCCTTCCTAAAAATTTCCTCTAAAAATTTCCCTAAAAATGTCCCTTCAATCAAAAAACTCAAAATTTTTCAATCAGCCAATAAAAATGCAGATATTTTTCCAATAGGATAAAAAAATCAATTTAAATAGCGAGTCATCCTCCACTATTATAATGAAAACCGGTGGAAAAGGAGGCAAAGGAGGCAAAGGACTCGGAAAAGTTGGAGCGAAAAAGCGACATAGGAAGATCGCACGTGAAAACATTCAAGGAATCACCAAACCTGCCATTAGAAGACTTGCCAGAAGAGGAGGAGTCAAGAGACTTTCAGGACTTGTCTACGACGAGACTAGAAACGTTCTGAAGTCCTTTTTGGAAGGAATTGTCAGAGACGCAGTCACTTACACAGAACATGCCAGAAGAAAGACTGTCACTGCTTTGGACGTTGTTTACGCGTTGAAGAGACAAGGAAGAACCTTATACGGATTTGGAGGTTAACTAAATTTAAACACTTCAATTTTCTTTAATTTTGATTAAAAGAGATTATTCAAGAGAAAACATTGAAATTTTTTATCATTTTAGATGAAATCATGTAAATTTTCAACTTTTTCTGAAAAATTTTATTAATTCACTAGTTTATATTCTTCTAAAATTTCTCGAATTCTCGTCGCTGGTTTCTGATGATCTCCATAAAAAAACCGATGAATTTCTTCAGCAACCACTTCTTGTCCCTTAAAAGCGAGATTAAAAACTCTAACAACATCATCATAAGACACAGAACTTTCAATGATTTCATGAAGTAACTCAAAGCAGTTATTCAAAGGCAGTTCATCTTCTCCAGTATGATCAATCGTAATCCCTATCATATCAACATCTAAATTCAACCTAATAACAATCGGGTAACTTTCAATCATCTGAACCAGTTTCAACTGAGGAGTTCCTGAAACAATAGAAAAAACAAGAGTTTTTGGATGACTTTCTTCTTCAGTGAAATTAAAAATTCCTTCAGACTTGCTTAGAAGTGGTGCCCGGATATTAGAAGTCACAGTTTCTAGCTGATGAGGAAGACAAGCAATGATAATCAAGTCACATTCAGCAGCAAGTTTTTCATTATCCCAAAAGACCTGAATTCCTAAGTCCAAATACTCAGAATGCCGCTCAGGACATCGTGTTGACACTAAAATATTTTGAATGGGAACTAGTTGCTGACGAATCAATTCTGCTAAAATCGTTGACCCGATATGTCCTAATCCGATTATCCCGATTTTCAAGTCATCTGAGGACTTTTTGAATGAAGAGTAAAGAGTTTTGTAAGAAAGTGAAAAAAAAGTACAGATTTTTGAGATCAGTGTTCGAACGATTTGAGATGTGATGTAAAGTCGACGAAGACTCGGGTTTGGAATAAAATCCATGATCATGTCTCTTGAGAGGAAATGAGTCATTTTTATGAGGCTTATAATATGAATGCGCCGTTGTATATTATTAAAAACTTGGGAGTTGACAGGTACTCCAGGTATACAATGGACTTACATTTAAATCGACTTCAGGTTATTAGAGGAAGGAAAAATCAACATGTGTTCAATACTCCTTCACCTACCAATAAAAGTTGCAAAGGAGTTGAAGAAAGTAATTGAAATTTAGGGAAAAAAAAGCAAATTGATAAACAAAATCTCGTGATTTATCAGAAACTTTCTAATGTTTCTAGTCATCATGCAAGCTCTTCTTTGAAAAATGGGAAATCCGCCAGAATGAACTTTAAGAGTAGTTATCAGATATATAGGGAAAATCAGGAACGGAAAATTGCTGCTGAAAATGAACAGATTGTTAAAAAACTCACTGATGTTAAACCTGCTGTTCAGAAAAAAACTCTGGATGAGGAATATCTTGAGTTTAAAAAAAGGAAAAGAAGACTTTTGAAACTTCCTAAGTTAGAAGAAGTTAGTGAAATTTGGCAAAGTAAAGGGAGTTTAACTAGCAAGACACCGGGTTTTAATAATAAATTACCCTAGGGTAATCAATTTAATTATCATCTGTGAGTGATTTTAAGATTGTTTAGGGAAGGTTTAATGATAATTTCTAGGAAAAATAGAAAGTTTATAATAGTTTTATTATTTGATGAACTTTTTATTGGTTTTGTTCTCTTAATGTAAATAATTTCTAAGAAAAGTATAAACTTTACAATAGTTTTATTATTTGATGATCTTTTCATCAGTTTGTTCTCTTGTTGTAAATAATTTCTAAGAAAAGTATAAACTTTATAATAGTTTTATTATTTGATGATCTTTTATTGGTTTTGTTCTCTTAATGTAAAATCATAATCTTCAGTAACCTGATCAATTCAGATCAAATAAATGAACCTTTAAATATCAAATAAACTTAAATGATAAAAATTTCTGAAGAAGACATTCAACAAACTCTTGAGATTTACGAGGACTTTGGACTAAAAATTTCCGCTCAGTCAAATAAAGTAATTTGTTTAGAGTTACTTGAAGACTCATTCCGATTTTTAACAGGTGACGACAAAGGATTCATTCACATATGGAGCCTAGAAGACTATCAAATAATAGACAAATGGAGAGGACATGATCACTGGGTTTTTCACATAACTTCCAACAAGTCCTGCAAAAAAATATCATCAAGTTCAGAAGACTGTTCAATAAAATTATGGGACTGGCTAAGCTACCTTCATCTATTTACAATAAAAGTGAATTTTCCAGTCTTTTTCTCAAAAATGATCCCAGAACTAAATCAAATAATATCAGGGTGCAAATGGGGTCAACTTAAATTCTTCAACCTTGACACCTTCACTGAAAGATTATCTTTGAAGGTCTCAAATCGAGAGATCTGGAATATCAGCATCAGTTTATCTGAAAATGTATTCGTCTTGGCATGTTTTGACAAAAAGTCCTTATTATTCAACATTCATCATCAACTACAACTGGCAGTTAACAGACATCTTTCCATGGTGACTTCAGTCGTCATCATCGATCATCTAAAGTGCTACTTGACAGGCGAGTTCAATGGACTTCTCAGTCAATTTTCTTTTTTTGAAGGCAAAAAGCATCAGGTTCAAGCCCATGGAGACTCTATCAGACAACTTGTGTTAAATGATGAAAAATCTCAGGTTTTTACTGCTTCTTCTGATATGTTTATCAAGGTCTTTCAGGTGGTTGGACTTGAATTGTTAAGGGCCGTTAAGGTTCATTCGGATTTAGTGAATTGTCTTGCTTTTGATGGAAAATTAAAAGTTTTGATTAGCTCGAGTTGGGATGGAAGTATTAAAGTTTTAAATGAAAATCATCTTGAGGAAAAGGCCAGGGTGTTAAATCATTTGGCTTGTGTTACAGGCTTGGTCTTGTGGAATGATTCTAAATTTTGCATTTCTGTTGATGTGAAAGGGTTTACTAAACTTTGGAATCTGCAAAAGAGAAAACTTATTTCAGATGTTATTTATAGGAAGGGTTTCGATGTTGAGAAAGTTTTGAATTTAAAGAGGTTTTTCTTGGTTTTTGATAAGAAAATTTTGATTGTGTTTAAAAATAGCCTGCTGGGAGTTTAATATTTAATCAGTTTTTAGATAATTATAAAAAACTGATATTAATTAAGGCTTTTTGGCATATTAAGATAGGTCAATTTATCGAATAAGTATCAAGATGTGAATGAAAAGAATTTTTTTTTAAGACTATTTCAAAAGCATAAATTAAAAAAAGCTCACAATTATTCCTCATCATTTCTAAAACA
This sequence comes from Stentor roeselii, assembly GCA_006503475.1. Lineage (NCBI taxonomy): Eukaryota > Ciliophora > Heterotrichea > Heterotrichida > Stentoridae > Stentor > Stentor roeselii. Next base: position 35,044 of record RSEH01000359.1, read on the forward strand.
TATTCTACTTTTATCATAGCTTGCTCTAAACCCTATTTACTTAAAATAAATAAACCAATCACTAATCTTTAATATCTACCCAAACTGATAAATCAACCTAATAACCTCTTCAAAATGCGAGTTATTGCAAGAAAACAAAATACCACCATGATCCAAGTCATAACTATCACTATAAAACACCAAAAACTCCTTCCTAATTCCATTCATAAGTACTTTCGAGTCCTCCTGTGAAAAAACCGTATCAAACCTCCCATTAATCACAGCAGTATAAACCGAAATATTCGAGTAAAAAACTCTAGGTGGTACAAAACTTCCATATCTCTTAAAATTTCCTTCTTTCCCAAAGTCAAACCTTCTAGGGTGTTGATGTTGTTCCGAATAAACCTGCACTAAATACTCCGTAGCCCTAATCGAAATCCCGCCTCTATTTCTATAAGAATAAATCACAATATCCTGCTCTTTTCCACCAATCAAGTCCAAGTCCATCATATCCTTCGCAGCATATCTGACAACAGTTTTAAAATAAGCAAAAATCTTTGCCAACAAAGGAGATTCAAACCAATACAAAAAGCTTTTAACTCCAAAAACCTTTGCAAGTCTTTGAATAATTCCAGTTCCTAAAAAACTGATATACCAACTCTTTGGAGTCAACTTTCCTCCAGGTGTTCCTAAAAGCACAGCAAGGCTGATATGTTTTGAGTACTCCGGGTACAGTGAAATCGCGTGAAGGATAATAACACCTCCAAGGCTATGTCCAATCACTGCCACTTTCTCATGACCCGTGTAAGTCTTGATGAACATCACGAAGGTCCTCAAGTCATGATCGACAAAGTCTTCAAAAGAAAAGTCCCAGTAGTCTTCACTTTCATTGTCTGTTGTTGTATGGCCTGAACTGATGTGATTCCCACGCAAGTTCCCAAGCCACACGTCGAACCCGGCGTCGGACAATTGAAAAGCTGGGGCTTTTGTGCATTGGTTGATTACGTAGCTCTCAGATGTCACGACCAGACCGTGAAGAAGGAAAATAGGTTTGCCTTTGCCTGGAAGTCGGTAAAGGGTTAGGATGTACCCGTCGTCTGTTGTTACTTCGTAAGTTAACACCTGGTAACCTTTCGACTTGCAATGGTCTTCAAAGGAAAAGAAAATTTCTTCTTGAAGGTCGGTGTTTATCACTTCCCATAATACGACTGCCAACAATAAAATCACGAAACTCAGAAAAAGTTTCCTTTTCATTTGTTATTCTCGATATTTTAGGGGAAGGATTAGGTAGAATTAGGGACTTTGGTCGACATTTCCTTATAAAAATTGATGGACGATAATCAGAACTTAGAACAACCTCTTGTCATCAATGATGAGAACGACTTTGGAGCTATTGATCTGGTTGAACAGCCGTCAAATGTTCACCTCTTGATGAATTTCGATGATTTAGACATTAGCACCCTTTTGACTGTTGTCGAAGATACGGAGGGACTGCCTCAATCGAATATCGATGGATGTGATGAAAATAATGAGAAAGAAGCGGAAAACCAAAATCAACTTTTAAGATCTTCTAAAGTGAAAAAAAGAGAACAGCCTAAAGTTGATGAGATTGAACTTTACAAGGAA